>QZLH01000629.1:49710-64915 GCA_003833135.1 Oehlia diaphana
AAAAAAAAAAAAAAAAAAAAAAAAATAAAAAAAAAAAAAAAAAAAAAAAAAAAAATATATACAAAAACACAAAAACATTATTGATTGATGATATATATATTTTTTAATAATGGATAAATTACTTTATTTACATGAAATTATTAAGTAAAATGTTCTTAATGAGAATATTCTACAAATGATAATATTAAATAGCTATTAAATGTATTACAAAAATTCAGTGTTAATCCAATAATAAATATATTTTTTTTTGCAATTGAAACAAGAATTCACATGCTTTCTAAAAAATCTATAAATAAACATATCAAGAAACAGGAAGTAATTAAAATTAAATCAATAATTGTACACAATAATAATTTACTTAACCTATCGAAAAAAAAAAAAAAATTTATATATATATATATATATTAATAAGTAATATCTCCTGATAATATTTATTGAGGATAAGTTATACATTATGATGAGTAAAATCATATATTTTTTTCTTTTTCTTTTCTGTAGCAGCGAAATCTCCAATTTAGAACGGTAATTAATCTACCACCTATTATTATATAAATAGTAGATGATGATGTTTATTTATTACGACTATTTCTTCTTACTGGAACAATTCCTGGTTTTGCAAGTTGATCTAGCAGAATAGGTTCAAGTCCTCTTGATTTATAAGCAGCTTCATACGCATTCGGAATTTCTCTTTTCATATTGGATTTCATTCCTCTATCCCTTAATTTAGACAAATCTGTTTTTTCGTCTCCCATAAGAACTACTTTATTTGCTGGAACCCATTTCCTAAATCATGAAAAAAACAAAAATATATTAATTACAATATAAATGCTAACGATTAAAATAAGTGTTGAATCACGCTTACCAGCTACGATTATAATTTTTTTTTCCAAGTTTCCTTTCGTCAAAAAAATGGACCAAGTAAGTATCAGCTTCCTTCTTGTCTGCTCGGATTGCTGATGTAATGTTTGCTTTATCTGGATCTGCAACCTACAAAAATAATTATGGTTAATTAACAACGAGACCAAAGTTATTGATATAAATTGTAAACAAAATAGTTACCTCAGCAGGATACCAAGGAAATCCTTGCATTTTTGCCCAAACCAAGCTACCGAAGGGAATGTTTGTGACTTCGGCAGTTGATGAATCAATAGACCCTTTTCGGCTACGTGTTTGTACAGTGAATTCTGAGTTCAACTCACTTGGAGTATTTACCAATGCAGTCTCGCTTATAATTTGGCTATTGGATCGACTGCGTCTAATCACTTCTGATGATTCTGCTTCTTTTGATACTGATAATTAGTTACATACGAAACGTTTAGTATCGCTTGTTTCAAGAGTAAACTTACCAACTGGCATTTCAATCTCTTCCTTTTCCTTTGCAATATCTGACATACTACTTTTTCGAGACCTTGTTCGAGTAGCAATCACATTATCATTATTAATGATAGGAATTTGATATTCAAATCCATTGACAGGTGGAATTTGTTCTTGAATTCCTTCCTCCTCCTCTTCCTCTTCATCTGTTAAATAAATCCATCCTTTTGGCAATTTCTTGCCATCCAAAACTTCTTTTATTTTAAAATCTTCAATTTTAGTATCTTGATCCGTTTTCAATGATGTCTTTGTGCGACTACGTAAAACGCGTGGTGATCCTTCCCCATTTTCTGTTGTATTTCCACGCCTTCCGCGCGTCTTTTTTATTTTCTTTGGTATAGTAGCCTTCTTTTTAGATTCCAGTATTTTTAAAGGATCTGAATTATATGTAAAAATTTCTGGATGCAATTGGACATTCAAAACACCTTTTTCTGGATCTATATTTAATCCAGTATAATCCTGCTCAGCCCTGGCCAAAATGGGTTGTGATTGTGTCTGCAATTTCTTAGCGACTCGATAATAAATTGTATCAGAAGTATTATATGTCATAGCATTACGAAATACAAGTTCAAGATCATCCTATTTATCAATAAAAAAAAAAAAAAATTATTTTTGCCCAAGATGGAAAAAAATTTTTTTACGTTAAAAAAATTTATTAGGGATACCTTAAATTCTTGCATTCCATTACCAAGACTATATTCATGTGCATCGATCTTTTTGCGCATTGTCCCAAAGTCCATCGGATGTTTTATATGTATCAAATAATCGGGAACTTCCTCAATCGACACTGGCTTTGCAAATATTTCATTCTTATCTAGCCTATTATGTTAAATATATTATATGTTAGTATAAAAAGAAACAGACAATATCTGAAAAATATATATATATATAAATATTTACGCCGCAATTTCCTCTAATACCGGTCGAAGAATACAATCAAGAGGGAAAAGAATTGTTTCAAGATATTTCACTTGCAACCTTGTCTTCTTTAATTTTTCCTTTTCGCGCCTGTGTACTAAATCCACCAGCATTCTTACTTTTTCCAAATCCTTACGAAGGTCAGTCATTGCCTGTATAATATAGCAGCAACAATTAATTAATTATAGGTATTTACCGAATATTTGAATAATATTCATACCAAGTATTTGGCCCATTTTTCTTCCTCAGATTGTTTGTGAGCAGAAGCAGAAGCCGTCCATGGCTTTTTTTAAAAAAATTTTAATAATAAATTCAAGAAATAAATTTTAAATAAAGAAATTCATACCTCAAGATGTAATCTTTTCAATAAAGGAGCTCCACGTCGAGATTCTCTCTTTAAAGACCAATATTTACAAATAGTGGCAACGAGCTCTTGTCTTTTTCGCAGTGTGCCCTTCTGTTTTGATAACACTGACAATAATTTTTCCATTATAATTGCTGGCGCTACTGGTGCTGTATCAGTATAAGTGTGGTTGTACGCGCGGGCAGCTTTGGAATTTTTATTTTCAACAGTTTGGGTAACCTTCCCGTTTTCGGAGCTACGTAAAGCTCTATTCGTTTTACGATTGCTCGTTACGTCATCTATTTGCTTTCGTTTCCTTGCTTTACGTGAAGGTGTTTCTGTTCTGTCAATGTATTGGTCTTCTATATCGTCAACATCGCTATCACTCGGAACATAAACATCGGATTCATCAGTTCCATAGTCAATATCGTGTCTACGTTTCTTTCCTGTTTGTACGGGATCCATTAAAAGTTTTTGTGCCGCTGCGAGTGTAGCCGCAACGTCGACATGTTCTCTATAATCTCGCTATAATAATTAATATTAATTAGAAAGAAAGTTTAAGTAACAAACAAGAATATTAAAAAATAAATTAAATATCATACAGGTGTGTGTTTATCACAATAAGCCTTCATAATATAATGACTATGATTCTCATCGGGGAATTTCATCCTCATACAAAGTTTCGCCTTTCTTGCACAAGTTACATGGAAAGCTGTACAACAATGAGTATTTTGACACTGTATGCATGCGCCCATTCTCTTCTCACATATATAACATTTCTAATAATTTTTAAATTAATTTTTTTTTTTTAAAACAAAAAAAAAATTATACTTGGCTTAAAAGAAAGAAAAAGAAATTAATTTAAATCAATTTACTAGTTTCCATCGTCCACGTGGAATTCCTTCTATATTATCGATAGGTTCCATATATACAGTATTCGATAATCCAACTTCGGGGATCCATAAGGCGCAGAGTAAATGTGCCCACCGATTTGTATTAGTTTTTTTAAAGGCACCACCCTCGTTTGGACAAAATATGCACGACTAATAATAAAGAAACTCAAGAAGTTTTATTTACTGAGCAATCGGAATAAATCAACAAAAAACTTTAAAGGTAAACTTTACATAGTTCATACCACTGGTGTCTCTGGCGAAACTATACATTTACGACATAACCATTGTCCTTCAGGAATATAAGGAATTCCATAGCAATCTATAATTTATAAAGAAATATAAGACAACTTTGAAATAGTTGACAACTTAATTATAAGATTACCTTGATGTACAGCAAGATTACATCCATCACAAAATACTATTGCATTACTGTTTTCACATTCCCCATCATCACAAATAGCACAAGATGAATCCTCTGGAGTCATACTGTCTTTATCCGCACTTCCTTTCGGTAAATTTTTGGTCTAATTTCAATATCAGTATAATAATATAATCAATATGATGATATTTATGAAGAAATTAATAACATCAAGATAAATTCGAAAATATACTTACTAAGTCGAACCATTCTTTTTCCAATCGGTCAATAACAGCTTCAAATACATCAGCGGTAAGTTCGCCTAAATCTTCCTTCCTTCTCTCTTCATTTAAAGCTTTTAACCAGTAATCATCTATTATATTTATAACCTTTAAGTAAATAACTCATATACTAAAATTACTTGAGAAAAAAAAAATAAATGAGTATATTTACCTTGTTCATCCATATCATATTCAACAATTTCTGCAAGCTCTTTTTCCGATAATTCTATTTAAATTAGATAATAAGAAACATAATTAGAATTTTTATTTGCCTATATTAAAAATGTTTTATGTACATACCAACATGACGAATATAATGACCTTCTGGTCTAATAAAAGGTTCTTCGGGCTCCTCTTTAATGTAATTGATACGTTTAAATGAAGGAACAGGGAGCTTTTTAACAGGAGGTTGTTGTACAGTTGGCGTATTATCCTCAACTGTTGTAATAATATCTGTAGAAGGGCACTCTGCAAAGACAATATCTTCTTCTTTTTTTACCCCATTTTCTATCTCATCTGATAATATTGGGCTTGCAAGGGTCCATTCCATTTCCTTTTCGACTGAGTCTTCGACTGTAACGTCACCATTTGTATCCAGCAATTTCAAATCCATATGCATTTCCTCTTGTTCATCCTCATCAATAGTTTCTTCATCAATATCATCATGAGATGAAATTTTAAAACTTTCAGTATCATCATCATCATCATCATCATCATCGTCGTCGTCGTCGTCGTCGACGACATCCTCCTCCTCCTCCTCCTCCTCATCATCATCATCATCTTCCTCTTCATAATCATCCTTAATAAAAGAAGATTTCGTCTCTTTTAATAATTCAGGAAGTAAAGTTTTCGAACTTGATTCTTTAATTATTTCTTCAATTAAGTCTTTTGATGATGAAATGTCCTCTATATCTTTGAAAGTTTCTTCTTCAAAATTTTTTGGTAGCGAAGCAAATGAATCTATAGAACTCTCAGAACTTTTAATGGAAAGGTCAATACTTATCGATGACAATATTTCTTGTTCCTGTTGATGATTGTCTAAGAATACATTCGTTTGTTCAGCTTCTTCCGATTGAATCTTTTCATAATTTTCAGAAGTAGAAATTGGTATATTATTTTCAATAATCGGCTTATATTCAATTACATCATCATTTTCCTGCGTTTGTAATAAATCGTTTTCAACTTTGGTCTCTATTTCAACGTTTACTTCTTTCACTATCTTGGATTCTTCCTTAATTTCCTTTTCTTCTTGATCTTCAGCGATATCCTTAGAGGAAATATAAACCACAACCAATTTTTCATCTAATTTTAAATCCGGAAAAAATTTATCATAAGGTAGTTCTTCTCTAGGAGGTTCTTCAACAGGAATTATTCGACTTTCATTTACTTCTTTTGACGTATTAATAATTTCTTTATTATTTTTATTCCGTGTTTTTATAAGTTTATTTTTCTTACTATCACGTTTATTATAAGTTCTAGTTGAACTACCAGACCCAACGTTAGAATTACGAGGTTTAGCAGTAGATCTATTCGCTCGTAAAACTATTTTATTACGAGTATGAGTTGTTACAGGTTCAGTTGAATGTTCAAGTGGAGGAGTAGTTTCTTCAAGTTGGTTCATATTTTCTTTTGTATAAAAACAAAAGAAATAAATGATAAAATTAAAAAGAAATCTAAGAAAAGAAATTTTTTTATATTATAAAAAAAAAAATTAGTAAAAATTAAGTGAATGTTAATAGATCTATTGTTTTACGATTTAAAACATTTCGATCTAAAACAAGTACCTCTGTTTGTTAACAAAAATGTAATAAATTCTTCAATAACTTTTTACAATAGAGTAGTTTTTATATGCTTTAATTGAAAGAATGTTCAACAAGTAAACCAAAATATTTTGTAAATATTATCGTAATTTCTTCGTGACAAAAAAAGAAGCTTTTTTTTTCGATTATTATTTAACAGTTAGAATATTGAGGCAATTACGGCTCTTGAGCAGGCATTGTAAACATGTTACACAGGGATTTCTTATTGTAAATCATGTGAATAAATGAATAAAGAAAATTGATTTAAAATCTAGACTCAGTCACGAGATCAATTACATTTCATTGTTTATATCATAAAATAAAATAAAAAAATAAGGTTTAGAAGCTCACACTTAGATGTTCCCAACGCATAAAACTAGGCAAAATTTATATTAAAGTTTACCAACTTAACTTATAAGAATATTAAAAGTTTTTGAAGTAGTGAGACGAATATAAACGAATATAGACGAATGTAGACGAATGTAGACGAATGTAGACTCAACGGTTATATGAATAATTTATTGATCCAATCCTATTTTGGAAATCTATCCGCGGATCATTTCAGTCAAGATCCAATTTCTGGGTTCATCTAAATATTTTTAAAAAAATTTTTTATTAATGTTTATTTTTCTTTTGTATTTTCAAAAATTTTTTTTTTTTTTTTTAGTAAAAAAATAATATTGTTCGTCATTTTTATTATTCGTCTATTTTCGGTTCGTCAAATTTCTTATTGAATGAAGATTTTTACCAAATCTGTATATAATTAGATTATTTAACATGTGAAAATAATATTAATAATAATTTTACGTTAGGGATTTGTTTATGACCAATAAGATTTCCGGTAACACATCATATTATAAAACTTTTTATTGGATAAAATTGGAGATCCCCTTTAATTTTGACTATTTCAATCCTCCCAAGAAAAAAAAATTCATATTTAGGTAAATTTTACGGTAGGATTTTTTTGAAGTACAAGTATTCTGGTTATATTTATTTATTTTTTATTTTACTAATATAGTGTTCAAAACTTAACTAAAGAGATATCTGAACTTTGTTATTTTTTCTTTTTAAAAAGAGTTTTTTTTTTTTGTGGATGAATTTATAAAAGGAAACAAATTAAATGAGATATGTTTCATATTTAAAAATTTGGTAATTTATAAATTGACCAGAGTTAGTGTAATTTAGGTAACAAAAAATGAGAATCTTTCTTTTTTATTTGTTTGGATTTAAAATGTTACGTTATTTTCATTACTAAAACCATTTTAGTAGTAGAATGTCTTATTTGATTATAGGTTTTTCTTACCTTTCTTTGATGTGGCTTTTAACGGGAAAACTATATGATGAAATAATATGTCCTCCAATATATATTTTTATTATATAATCATATTAATATGTTGACAAAGCCCGATTTCGTAATATTCTTTTGAAACCTTGTATTTGACCAAAAATATATTCTCAATTATTCATAGTTAGTTATATTAACACCATAATCATCCTCTGCACTACGTTCTTTACCGTATAATTCCAAAATTTTCTTTAAATTACTTTAGCCACCCCCTTACTTTTTTTTTGATGATATTCCCTAGAATGGCAAATTTTTTTCTAAAGAAATATTCATAAGTAGGAAATAAAATTTACTCAAAGAATCTCTACAGGTTAGTTAACTTCAAAACATTAAATCATACAGCGACAAGTATTTATATTATTATTAGTTTTTGTATAACTATTTATGTTAAATTTATTTATAGGCTTTTTATTCTATGTATTCTACTTTGTTCTAGTATTATTATTTTATTAATGAAAATTTCGTGTTACTTTTAATAAATTAATGGTGTCGGGTAATACTTGAGTAATGGGAAATTATATTAACCCTTTTTCCGTCTATGTGGTTAGAACGAACATCAAACGTATTTCGCCTCTACAGTAGTTGTACGAGTTATATTAGAATTCACGGATATGTCGGATATGTAGATAACAAAGATTTGAGTTCGGGTTCAAACGATATATGGAGAGCGGATTTGGCCGAAATTATGAGTTTCCTACCAACTTCACGGTACTTGGCCAGCATTAAGAGAGCACGTGATTTGAGTGTTGATTATAATAACAATTCTAAAAAGTTTTCACCCAATAACATTTTTATTGTATAAAATCAAAACATAAGAGTAATCCAAAATTGGGCAAATTTTTATTGTGTTATTTTTATTTGATTTATACGTTTTCATATTCAATCATTATCCGTATTATTGTTTTAAAAAGTGTAATACAAGATCATTTACTTCGTAGAAGTTCCTTATTTTTTTATAACGAAAATTTTTGAAATTGGACATTAGTAATTTTGTCAAGTTGATAATTTGAGAAATCACAAATATCAAACATAGTTCTAAATTTAAATAAATGTAACACGTTATCATTTCGAAATTTTTGAAATCGGTCGGCGCGACTGAATCCTCGGCAACTGGGTTAATCTAAATTCACATGATGATTAACCAATTATCTACAATCGGCATTACAAACCATATTTACCTATTTAAGATATTCGCCTGTATTTTTGGGCGAATACGAAAATATAAATTGGGTTATAATTATGTTTTGCACCTCTATTTATGATTTCTTAATTAAGAAATATGCAGTGTTGGCATTTGACCGTTTGGCCAGGGTTGGGCATTTGGCAGTGTCGCCAAGTTTGGATGAGCATCATCTGACTTAATGAAATTTCAATTGGATATATAGACCTCTAATTGAACATCCCAATTGAATATAATTCTGTCTTCATTTATTGGCAATCACGTTATGGATAATTTAAAGCTTATTGCGCTTATTTAGTTAGTCGAAGGAACAACGGTTTCCCGTTCTCTACTATAATATTATGGAATTTTTATTACAAATCTGCAATGCAATAACACAATAGGCCTTTTTTTTAAAAAAAAAATGTGCAAATTTAGCAATACATAATTCCGAACATAGGGCATAAAAAATGTGTAAATTCGTTCTGCTTATTTATTCATCAGTTCCGTAATATTGATTAAATTTTTTCTTCTATACCATTTAAATCTCACCACTTGCTATTCTACTAAATTTCGTTATGGAGCAAGAACATTTGAATAAAGATATAATTGAAGAAATCAAGGTTCCTGATACATAATGGCAACTACTGGCGTCACCAAGGTGAGGACAAATTAAAGATTTTCCAATTCATTATCACGATTTTACTAATGAACAAAAATTATTGGTATATAAATGAAGAATTAAAATCATGTTATAAAAATAATAGTTTATGTGGAGACCTAATACAATAATACATGCAATGCTAAACATTTTAAACGAGATTACATAAAAAAAATTCTGATGTTGATAAAATAATCCAAGAATCTCAACTTAATGCAAGAACTTCAGATAAGAAGATATTTAATATATTGCAAAAATGTTTTTGGATCAATATATAAAGCAAATTATAAAGGCAAATTGAAATTATAAAACTAATCAATGGATTAAATTTTCTAATTATACCGTTATTTTAAAACGTTTAAATAATTCAAACCTAGAATATGCAAATAATGGTAATTTAAAGACAAATAATAAACAAAGATTTCAAGTCGCTCAAAATGTTCCGTTCTAAGTGAAATTTTATCTGGTCTTGTGATTACATAAGAATTTTCAAATCATCTGATTTTTGCCGTATTACTGACATAGAATTATATAAACCAATTACCAGATGTAGCTCCTGAAGTTTTAAGACACACAAGCAAGTGATATTTATAGTTTTGAAATTTATTATAAATGAAGTATTTAATGGATTTCTATCTTATTATGATGAGTTGTTAGCAATAAAAACCTGTTAAAGGCTTAGACCAAAGTTTACTATTAAAGTTCCTCAAGTAATTGATGATGTTGTGTTGATCCATTAAAAATATTGTATCGTGATGAAGTTCGTAAACTTTTCAAAGAAACAGAAGAATTCAATAAAAACTCTTACAACACAGGAAAACAATTCAGGCAGTTAAATTTGTTTATTATAATTTTATAGATGTGACAATAGCCCTGTTCATTTCCGGTCGGTCGCATTTTTCGGTCAGATTTAAGTTAATTTTGATTGGGCTGATCAGTTTGTACAACGCAACCGTTTTCTGAACTTTTAGCCCAATTTTTTTTGGGGGTTTTTTGGTCGAACGCCAAAAAATAACCAACCAAAATTATAATTTCCTGTTTACGTGACATTTAAGAAAAAAAATATATATCAATATAAGGAGTTCGAACTAAATTTCAATCTAAAGCAGTTCAATTTGTTATACAAAATAAAAAAATTCTATTGGATAATTTTTGTACAGCAAAATCCGACCGAAAAATGCAACCGACCGGAAATGAATAGGGCTAATATAACTATCATACAGATATTGATTTTACATCTAAATTGTTATATAAATTTCATTTGTTATGTATTTTGTATTATTATACGTAATTATGTATTTTATATTTAAAAAAGGTTTTTACTTCAAATCACCGGGGGTGATTATCACCGTTGGCCAGAATTATCAATTTTTTACCGGCACTATATTTGTTTAATGCTGGTCGATTGTCATAATTTCAGTCACCGGTGATCATCACCCCCGGTGATAGTTAGAAAATTTCTTTAAAAAACGGTTACCGGAAAGATAATAGGACTCATCATTAGTTAGATTTTTCTTTCATATCTTCAATCATGATAATAATACTCTTTATCATGTCCACTATCATTCGTATTATTATTATACCTTTGGCTCATAGATTTCAGGAGAAAAAAGAAACGCACTTAGATTTTTTCATTCAACCTTCTGATTTTTAGGGCACGAATATGGACAGGCGTATGCTACAATTGTGAGCTCAAATTTATTGCTTGAACTGATACAACTAAGACAATATTCCTTTTCACTATTCTATGATTCCTGTTGCAAACAAGATATGGTATTTGCTTAGTATACCTATAATTATTATACCCTCTAAAATTATTTTGTAGAAGTATATGGGACATTTCAGATTCACTTTATTAATGTAATACTTCCATATAAATAAAACATGAAAAATTTGCAATGAGCACAGAATATGATCACTAAATTTTAATGATATTTTTTCTGATAATAATTTTTTTGGTCAATTAAATAATAAAACAAATTTTTTAACTTCTAGGAGAATTATCAGGCAAATTGTTATTTTCTTTTTTTTTGAATCATGTGGATGGCTTATATATCTTGCACAGTAAAATGTCATTAATTCATATTTGCAGAATACTAAACGTTATTTTCATCATAAACTTTCCTGAATATGTTTTATTTCACTTATCGCAATTTGAATTACTGAATTACTAATAAAAAAATATCTCTGATTTCACAGATTGTAAGATAGGATGTCAAAATTCAGAAGACTTTAAATTCATTTTGGTCATCAGTTTTTGCAGACAACTATGAAAAAAAAATAGAACTTGAAAAGGTTAATGAATAAATTTTTAAAATAAATATTTCAAAACCTAACTTAATATTGTAAGCAGTTAAGACATGTCAAAAGTACAATATGTGCTGTAAATGATGAAGATTGAATTAACAGAAGAAGTTCATTCTATTTTATCATCTAAAACTAGATTATTATTAAAATATAAGAAACAAGATGATGTGAAAGAAGCTGATAAATAAAATTGTTGCAAAATTTCAGAAAATAAAGTATTTATAGTTTCCTATAACCTGTAATAAATATCTTTTTATATTTTGGAGGCATTTGTAGTATTAAAAAATTGGTTTTATTTATATTTTTTATATAATAAATTTTTCTTTTTTTCCAAATATCTAGGATCATATAAGAAGATTCTAAAGAATCTTATGAGTCAAATTGTAATTTATATTGTAATCCTAGATATTGAAATAATCATACGATCAGAAGAATAATTACCTGAAGAATGAATAATATACTGAATAGAACATGGATAAATATTTAACTGATGGAAAAATATTAAATCAAAATGATTAGAAAATATATTAATATAATTGTACAATAGTTATTTATAATAATACTTATTTATAATTTAATTATTTATAATTATTTATTTATATTATTAGATTAGTTATTATTAGCTTAGTATAAATAGATTATTATTGTGTCAATGAAATAATACAATATTAGGAGAACTTTGGTAATTCATTCAACTTTTGGCAATTTAAATTGTGAATAGTTTAATTTTTGGATAGTTTTGAACAGTTTGAATAAATTTTGGATAATATTAAATTATAGTGAATGATGTTAAATTACAGTTTTAGATAAATAAACAGTTTAACTTTTAGACAGTTTGGATAAGTTGTGGATAATATTAAATCATAGTGAACAATGCTAAATCTTAGTTTTAGATGAATAATTGAGAGATAATCAATTTATTAGTGTAACTTAAAAAGATACTTAAAATCAGAGTTTTAGCTTTAGTTGAATGATACCAAATTTTAACTTGGAATTGAAAATAATATTAAGGATTTAGGAAAATATAATAATTAATAATCATATTAGTTGTTAATATAGAATTATCAATATAGTTTCATATTGAAAAACGTTTGATAATTAATAAAAATTAATATTTAAAATAAAATTAATAGAGTAAATAAAATAATTAAAAATATTAAGAAAAATTATTGCAGTTTGAAATTTTAAATAAAATATAAATGATAAAATCTAAACCAACACAGGTCAAATAAAAAAAAAATCAGATTTATCTATTTTAAAATAGGATTTCTGATTTTTGGCTATTTTAGTATAGAATTGCCAATTTTTGCAAATTGCTGATTTTTAAGATTTCTGATTTATGCAACATCAGTGTTGATTATTACATATTACAGTTTTTTATTTATTTATTAGAATTTTTTAGTTTTTTTTTTATTTTACCTATTTTTTTATCTTTTATTTACAAAAACATTAAAATACTTTCTAACTGAAATCTATATCTATAAAAAAAAGTATTGTGTGACCGTGACGTTAAGACTACCCTGCATAAAAAGGTAGATTTAAATTGGATCGTCCAGCATCATGTGTCTGCATCCTGTGCTACAGATTGTTATATAGGATTCGGAGTGGCGCATCATTTGGACATTGATTAGCTTAATTGGGCAGCTCTAATCCCAATACAATTTTGAATTAGGCTGCATAAATGATTGCGTAAAAATAAATTTATTCATTGTTTTTTGGATTTTCCCATATGATGAATTTTCTTTTTTTTAAAAAAAAAATTTTTTCAGTTTCTGAATTTTCTCACACGATGAAAAAAAAATCCCTTTCTTTATAAAAAATACACTTTTTCTTTTACATTAATTTTTAATTCCTAATTCCTGCACAGCTTTCAAAGTAAGATTTTACTGAGACATTTCTAATAATAGCAATTACAGGTATTTAATGACTATGCAAAAAACCAAAAAAAAAACCAAAAAAAATATAGTCTTTCTTTTTTTAGATTTCAGTGGTTTTCTTGGTTTGTCTTCAGTGTAGAAATTTGGTAAGGAAGGATTTAATTCATTTTTTTTAATCAAACATTTCTAACAGTTTGATTTTCATTTGTTTAGATGACTGAATAAGGAATAATTTACACGCAAACAGAATTGGTAAATATTTTTTCTTTGAAAGATTTTTTAACTAAACATTTACTAACATCATGTTTCTTTCTTTTTTATATGGTTTGTTCGTGATTCTGGACGTGTAAAATTTTAGCAGGTTCTTTTAAAATGCTTCTTTTAACATAATGTTAGTTAACAAAATGTTTACTAATGTTTATTTTTGCATTCTGTAAGGTGGCTCTTTGGTTTTTTCCAGACATGAAATTTGTAAGTGTTTTTCATTAATTTTTTATTTCTTAATGAAATGAAACATTAACTAACATTTTGTGTTCTATATTTTGTAGTTTAAACAGTACTGCAACATCTTGGACAGATGTAAATTTTGGTAAATAAAATTTTTCTAACATTATTTCTTTAACGAAACATTATTGATGTTTCATTCTTTTCTTTTTTTTAGTAGATGATCAATTTTTGAGAACTTTGGGTAAGTTCTGAAAATGAATTTTAAACTTTTAAAAAAATGTCACTAATTTAACTTTTTTTTGTAGGGAACAACCCTTTTCTCTTTTTTAGGTTTTAGTAGTACCTTTCAGAGTGAAGTAAGGTTAGTTTGAATTATATTTTTGATTTTTTTAAAAATTTTTTTTTCGTAATTACTAATCATTTTTTCTTTTCTTTTTTTAAAGTTTGGTACCTTTTTAGGTTTAATGATTTTTTGGGTGTTTTTTAGGTTTTCCTGGCTTCCTAATAAACCACTATAACTATTATAATAACTATTATAATAAAAAATGTATTGCATATTATTTATATTTTATTATTGTTTTATTTTGTCAATGTAATGTAAAACCACTTGCCATACAAAGCCTATTTACCACAAAATTCCATATTAACCATTCTAAACTTTATATAACATCTTAGCAGAAAGGTATCTGATTTTCATAATTTTAATTAGCTAGACCCATATGAAACGCGGGCATCCAGCTAGTACTTTATAAAATAAAATTTTACTTTGCCTTAAATATAAACACATTTAAATTAATATAAAATAATGTAAACAAATAAATATTATAGTTTATTTACATATGTTTTAAAGCATAGTTTGAGCATTTTGGCTAAAGTAAATGACTTGCTTTATTAATTAAAAGTAGTTCAGCAAATCCTAAACTGTTAAGATATTAACTTTCATGAAAGTACAGTTAATACTTTTGGAGTTATTTACATTTTTCACAACGGTACTCGCTCACGAATTTTATTTTTTTTCGTTTTATCACTTCAGAGCGTATTTTGAGCACTTTAGTTAAAGTAAATCGACTTTCTTTATTAATTGAAAGTTGTTCAGCAGATCAAATCTACTTGAATATCGATTTTCATGAAGGTGCTATTAATACTTGTGGATTTATTTACATTTTCACAATGGTACTCACTCACAAATTTTATTTTTTATCACTTTAGAGCATATTTTGAGCACTTTGGCCAAAGTAAATCAACTTTCTTTATTAATTGAAAGTTGTTCAGCGGGTCAAAATCTACTTGGATATCAATTTTCATAAAAGTACAGTTAATACTTGTGAAGAGATTTATATTTTTTATAATAGTACTATTAAGGTTGCTTGCCAAAACCTCTCCAAAATCCTGCGATAAATTTCGGCAAGATTTTACTATATGTTTACTATAGTTTCGGCAGGG
>QZLH01000630.1:50441-71777 GCA_003833135.1 Oehlia diaphana
TGTCATAACAGGATCACATGACTGGCACAGTAAGGCGCAGTATAAATTCGGCCAGCACTTTGGGCATAATAATTCGGCATCCAAGTTGGCCTGAGACTGGTGAACTAATAGAAACACTCAGATTCCCTGCCAGTTCCATGACAGCTCTACAGAAGTTCCAGGACACTATCAAGTCACCATCATGGTGCCAAGCTGGATCCTCGAATCACATGCCCAAAAGATCGACTGGAATTATGACATAGTGTCCAGCCAAAATTAATCACAGATTTACATCGAAATACTGCGCCACCCGACACCATATTTTTTTACCACATTTCAGCATCTAGAAAGGCAACCAAATAGGCACAAAGGGTAAGTACTTCAATATAGAATTTGACATTCAATCAGACGTGAAAGGTCAGTATCAACAATATATAACTTAAATTACAAATAGAGTAGAAACAGGAAGAAAAGAGAGGTACCTAGGTTAAAGTGTGGGGGTATTTAGATTATAATGTGGTAATAAAATCATACCT
This sequence comes from Oehlia diaphana, assembly GCA_003833135.1. Taxonomy (NCBI): domain Eukaryota; kingdom Fungi; phylum Glomeromycota; class Glomeromycetes; order Glomerales; family Glomeraceae; genus Oehlia; species Oehlia diaphana. The sequence continues at coordinate 50,957 of QZLH01000630.1, forward strand.
AAGAAAAAAATACAGATATCAAGAAAGGTATAAAAATATAGCTAGAATGTGAATAGAGATAGCATCAAAATAAAAGGGATAGATTATAGTGTAGTAGTCAGATTATGTATTCAGATTAAAGCGTGGTAATTAGGTCGTAGTAATTAGATTATAGCATGATATTTAGGTTATAGTGTGATATTTAGATTTTAGTGTAGTATTTAGATTATAGTGTGGTATTTAGATTATAGCGTGGTACTATAACCTAGTCTAAATAGGATACCACGCTATAATATAATTATATTATAGCGTAGTATCCCACTAATGTAAAATATAATATTTCACAACATTTTTACATTAAATTATTAAAAAAATATTGTGAAATATTATTTTTAACTAAATAAACATTTCACAATGTTTTTACTTTAAATTATTTAAAAAATGTTGCAAAACATTTTTTACTTTTTGTTTTTATATATAAAACACTGAAACTATTTGTTTTAGCATTTTTCCTTTTGATTTTGCATGTAAAAACACTGAAACTAATAGTTTTGGCATTTTTTTTCAATTTACATATAAAAGCACCAGAATAATTAGTTCCAGGTATTTTTTTTTAATTTTACATGTAAAAATACTGAAAAAATGCCAGAATTATTAATTCTGATATTTTTTTGGATTTTATATATAAAACTGCCGAAACTGATAGTTTTAGTATTTTTTTTTGATTGTACATGTAAAAATGCCAGAATTATTAGTTTTAGCGTATTTTTTTTAAATTTTATATGTAAAAATGCTAAAACTGATAGTTTTGGTATTTTTTTCAATTTTACATGTAAAAATGCTAAAATAATTAATTTTGGTATTTTTTTTTTTGATTTTACATATAAAAATACTGAAACTACTAGTTTCAGATTTTTTTTCAATATATATGTAAAAATGCTGGAATAATTAGTTTTAGCATTTTTCTTGATTTTACATGTAAAAATGCTGAAACTGATAGTTTTGGCATTTTTTTTGATTGTACATATAAAAATGCCAAAATTATTAGTTTTGGCATTTTTCTTTTTGATTTTATATGTAAAAACACTGTAACTGATAGTTTTAGCATTTTTTTCAATTTTATATATAAAACGCTGAAATAATTAGTTTTGGCATTTTTCTTTTTGATTTTACATGTAAAAATGCTGAAACTATTAGTTTCAGCATTTTTTTTTTTCAATTGTAAAAACACCAGAATTATTAGTTCCAGCAGTTTCATTTTTTTGTATAATAGCTTGTTTGGCTCATGAGCTAGCTTGAGCTTTTTGAGCTAAGTCTGTTATAGGCTCGAGCTTTTTGAACTGAGCCTAATAATTAGCTCAAGTTCTTTCAAACTGGCTCGTAAGCTACCAAGTCAATTTAATCATGGCTTAGCTTGGTTCAACTTAAAAGCTTGAGCCAGTTCAACTCATGTAGAGCACTAGTTCACACACATAATGTACAAATAGATATCATCTATTTAATAATATAATTTATTAACTTTTATTATTTAATATTAAGAATATTAAGATATAATTTTATTAATTTAATTATTTAAAATTTTATAAAATTAATATTAAATTAAATAAATATGAAAACAGTTATTTTTCTATATAAATTTATAAAAAAAAAGGAATTTATTTAAAATTAAAAAAGTTATTTTTTCAAATAATTTTTAAAAATAATGTAAAATTTTAATTTTTTAATTTTTTTATTTTACTAAAAGTTTTATATTTGTTAATATATTTATTATTTAAATTAAAATTTTATAATCAGTTATTTTTTAATCTAATTTAATTAAAATTATAAACTGGTATTTTATAATTTTTAACTAAATTATAATTTATAATTTTTAGCCAAAATTAAATGGTAATAATTACTGATAATAATAATTATTACTTGTAAGATTTAACAATACTTTTCAATTTTTTAATATAATATTTACTATTTATTATTGAATATTTTATATATTTTAATTCTTAAATAATAAATTATATAAATTTAACTGAATTTATTAATTTATTAATTTATTTACTTATATATATTAATTTAAAATATTATTTGTTTTATAAAGAAGTAATTTATAAATAAATATTATTAAAAAAAATTGTTTGTAAAAAATTAATATTAAATATTTTTTTCTATCTTTTTCATAAAGTTTATATTTTTAAATAATCAGATATTTAATAATATATTTAAGATATGAAACCTTCAAATATATCTAAAACAAGTTTTATAATTTTGACTTTACTAATAATATAGAAAGAGTAAGTTCAAATTTGATTTTTATATTAAATTACTATATAATAAAATGATATCAAAATAATATTATTCAATATAAAAATAATATTAAAAAAATATCTATTTGTACAGTAACTATATGGAGTATATAGATTCTATGGTAAAATTTAAAAGGCTAGTATTAGGATTAGAATTAGTATTAGGGTTATAATTAATATAATTATTACATAATATTATAACTGATAATGGATTATTTAAAGGGCCAAATAATTATGGTAATAATTAATGAATAAATAATTATTTAATAATGAATAGCAAAACCCTAATATTAAAGAAATATTAAAATAAGTAAAATTATATAACTTTTAAATAATTTATTTTTTTATTTCATATAAAATATAAATTTAAAAGAAATTTAAAATATTTGAAAATGGGTTTGAAAATGGTTTAAAACTGTTAAGCTTTAAAAATTATTTTAATTTAAAATTAAATTTTTACAAATATATGAGTCTTTAACAAAAGTAGTAATAGAAAAGTAATATACAGTATAAATTGTCAAATTAGAATTCATTAAAATGACATTTCCTTTTTTTAAATATCTGATATAGTAAAAGACCTAAAATTATATTTATAGTTTTCGTTAAATTTTTTATTTATTCTATAATTAAAAAAAAAAATGTTGGGAAATTTTTTGTGTTAAGTACTAATTATATTTTTGTATATCTTTGTACTTGCTTTCTACCAGAAAATCACTGAGATGCACCAAAATTAAGTACAAAGCATACAATATACTATTTTCGGATTTTCGGAGTTCGGCATTAGGATCCCTAAGCCATTTGACTACAAATGCTATTATCTTAACGCCAAACTTATATGCGTGTAATACGGGAATTTTATTTGGAAAATAGATATCATTTAACAACCTGATTTTTTACAAGAAAAAAATTATTATTATTTTTTTTTTTTGACATTCTAGACTTTCCCAAAATTGAAAGTTCCCCTCTTTTAGTGCACGAATAATTGATAAAAGAATTTTTCGGGATGTAAAAGCACAGTACCACATATTTGTTTTTCAAATAAATAAAATAGGGGGGGGGGGAGAGGTGGGGATGTTATCATGTTAAACAGCATGGTAAGACCACGAGCAAAAATACTTTTTGGAAAGATAGAACGAAACTTCGAAAAAAAGTCTTTTCGATTTTGGATTGATAAAAAGTTGTGTAAAAAAAAAAAAAAAAAAGATTGATTGCGCCAAATCATTTTTTTTTTTTAAAAAAAAAATCTACTGCCATTTATTACAAGTATCTATCTATATATAAAATACTGCCATTTATTAATTACAAGTATCTATCTAAATATAAAATACTGTCATTTATTAATTACAAGTATTTATCTAAATATAAAAAAAAAATAAACAACTTTAAATTACAATTAATTATACAATAATTCAATTAAATTAAATTAATCATTTTTAAACAGGAACTTTTAATAAATTATTTGGAGTTACGAGATTTAAACCATTATTATTATCTAATATTAATATCTTTGAAATTGTATTTTTACTTGGAATACCTTTTAAAACATTTTTAGTGGAAATATTAATTAAATCTTTTTTAATTTGAGATGGAGATTTATTTCCACTTTTACTTATCATTAAAGCAATTGTACCAGATACATGAGGTGTGGCTTGACTTGTTCCATCTAAAATTTTCGTTGATGTATTTGATGATTTCCAAGCAGATTGAATATTTTTTCCTATAAAATTTCAATAAAAAATTTTCATATTTCATAAATAAACAAAATTTATTTATATTTTTATGTAAAATGAGGAGTTATAATAATAATACCTGGAGCGAAAATACTTATACATTGACCAATATTGGTAAAATCGGTCAATTTATCAGATCCATCAATTGCACCAACAGTAATAGCGTGAGGTGAGGATGCTGGGGCGAAGTTACACGAATTTGAATGAAAATTATTTCCTGCTGCTACAACCACATGTATACCTGCAGCAATTAACTTTTGCATTATTAAATTTATAGTCAATGAATCATCTGATCCTGCCAACGACATACTAAATAAACGAAATAAAAAAAGTTAATCCTAAAGTAAAAGAAAAGAAAAGAGTCAAGAAAATATAACATACTTTATGATTGTATTTTTATTTTGATTTTTCATATGTTCATTAAAAACGTATATCAAACCAGCAATTACGCTACTTGATGTACCAATACCAAATTTATCTAATACTTTAACCGCTATAACATTTGATAATTTTGCTACTCCAAACGTTTTACCTGAAAAAAAAAAAATTTTTAAATTTTCAAAATTTTTTAAAAAATAATTTATAAAATGAATTAATAAACTTACCAGCAACCTAATTTTGAGATAAACAAACGATATTTATTAATTAATATTTTAAAATAATGTAAAAACAAATATTAAATAACTTACTATAGCTGCAACATGAGTTCCATGACTACATAAAAAATACATAAAATTAATTTTGATAAATATAATAATAATTTAATTAATGATATTATTCATATAACATACCCATTATCATCAATATTAGAACATTTATCACAAAAAGAAGCACCAAATTTTGCACGACCTTCAAATTCTTTATGAGCGATATTTATACCACTAAAAGGAAAATAAAATTATAATTAAATTGAAATGTAAATTACGCTAATCCTGTATCCATTCCGATACAGGGATTAATTGATTGATTATAATACTAACGTATCAATAACATAAATGTTTACACCTTTACCGGCCGAAGAAGGATACTTGAATTTTTTATCTAATTTATTCGTAGCTTGATCAATTCTATCCAAGTTCTTTATTATAGAAGATATAAAATGTTAGACGAGTTACACGAGTTACACAAGTTATAAAAACACACGACTTACCCATAAGGTAGTGCTTTGTTGTACGATACCATTACTAGAACTCTCGCTTAATTTCCTTTTCCAGGAAGTCACTTTAAAAGTTTTTTCTTTTTCAACAATTTCAACATCATCCCAATCTTTTAATTCATCTTTAACAAAATTTGGATCAAAATAACCCACATAACCTGTAATAATATTTTCAACATTAAAATCTTGAAGAACATCATTTTTATATTTATTCGTATTATCATGAAATGGTATCGTAGTTTTATTTAAACATCTTGACATTTTATTAAAATGATATCTTCTTCTAGATTTAAGTGAACGTGAATTTAATGAAGGATTATCTTTCAAGATTACAACGAATTTCTCTTGTTTTCCCCTATAACGTCTTTTTGGACATTTTAATGAGTTTACATTATAGAAAAATGAAGTTATTAAGAATAATGTAATTATAAATTTAAAAAATAAGGGAAACATTGAGAATGAAGGAATGGTAAAAGGGTTTAAAGGAAAGGAAAGGAATGACGGAAAGATTGGAAATTAAAAGGAAAGTGAAAAGAATGGAATTTTAATGAAGGAAAAAAGAAGGAATATATGAATGTATTTTTTTGTGATTGATATGATAGACATGATTGGAAAATGGTGTAGTAAAGCGTGATAACACTGCGTATCTATTTATTTATATTTCAGCAAATCATCAATTTTAATTCGTTTAATGAATCGGGACATAATTCCGCGTGTTAGTTTTTTGTGTTATGCATGGTTTGTATAATGTTACATCTGTTACATCTGTTACATCCAAATAAAAATTACAAATCCAATAAAACCAATAGGAAATGGAAAGTTATATTAAGTTATTATTTTTCGTTATTAAAGCAAGGAAACAATTAATAAAGATTTATTATTTATTAATTAAGAATATAATTTTATTAATCTTTTTTCATTTGTTGTTCATTTGTTCATTGTTCATTTTTTGGATTACATTTTAATAGCAAAGTTAAAAAAAAAAAAAAGAGAGAAGGAAGAAAGAAAAGTAATAATAAGAGAAAAAAAAAAAGTAATAAATGTTCAAAATCAAAAGAACTATTTTAAAAGAACTAATTTAAACTATAAAATAGATTATTATTAAGTTGATTTTTCAAAAAAAAAATTTTAATATAAAATCCAATTTATTATTCAGTTTTTTGACGTTTAGGACTATTTCCATCATTATCGCCACCACCTTCATGATCCTTTCCTTCATGTTCATTGTCTTCATTACTATCAACAACATCAGCATTAACGGATTCAGAATTTTCTAATTCTGGTACAGGAACATAGCAGAGTTCAAGTTTCATACCATCAGGATCTTCCCAAAAAACTAAAAGAAAAAAAAAAACCAAAAAAAAAAAAAAAATGAATAATCACGTGATAAAATACGGAAATTAAATAAAAAAACCAATATTTTTAAAAATATAAGCTTACCGGCATAATAACCAGGAGCATATTCATATTCTTTGGGTTCATCCAAAACAGTGAATTTATTTTCTACTAAAAAATCGTGGAAATTATCAACTTCTTCACGAGATGTTGCATTTAATGCTAAATGATGGAAACCAACAGAATATCTGATATGTTTGGAATCTTTATGTTCCGGCTTAATTGGAGCGACACCAATTTGAATTCCACAAGCTTTATTTGTCCAAGCTGTATAGTATACTTCTTTCATATACGGTTTGAAACCTATTTTTTTAAAAAAAAGGAAAAAAAACAAAAAAGAAAAAGTATATAAGAAAGAAGATTTAGGGAAGATTTACCAAAATTATCAAATTATCAAAGATTTTAAACATGATTTACCTAATTTTGTGAGGACAGCGTCATAATATTTAATGCTTTTATCATAATCACTAACACTAAGACTTAAATGAGATAACGATCCTAAAATAGGTCCTTGATTACTCATTTTTTTTTTATAGTAAAAAAAAAAATTATAATATTGAAAAGGGGAGAAAACGTTATTAAAGAAAAAAAAAAATTAAAAAGAAAAAAATTAAAAAGAAAAATAAAAGGAAAGAAAAAAAAGTAAAAAGTGAAAAATGATGGGAAAAATTCGAACTAATTTATAAAATTTTTTGTACTGTGGGAACTTTATTGTTTGCCCTATTTAGTTTGTTTTGTTTATCAAAACTATTTGAATTATTTGGATTTTTTTTTATTTATTATTTTTACTTAATAAAAATTTCAAGGGTAATTCAATCAGTAGTTGTATGATGATATTCCACGTACATCAATGAAAACTATTTTCGTGATATTCATTATTACATTAATTGATTCTTTCAATATTTTACCGAAATAATCCGTTTCAATATAATTTCCGAGTTTGGGTTGAATGTAATTATTAAATATAATAATATTTATTTCTTATTATTATATATATATATAAATTTTAAAATAAAGTATCAACAAGGGTCCATTGTTTTGATATTAAAAAGCGATTATAAAGATTATTAGATCAAATAATTTATTTTTTTTTATTCTAAAAAAATCATTTTAATATTACGGGGGTGATCTTCAAAAAAGATTTTTGAATTAGACCTAATATGAAGGTGATGGGCGTTACGGGGTTATTTATGGGTTACCTCCATTAGGTTTAGTTAGGAATGAAGTACAAATGTACCAAATGTACTAAATTTACTAATTTAAATTAAATAAATAATATTTACATCTAAAATTTTTTCCTAAAATCTTCAATGGATAAAAAAAATCCGGTTTAAGAAATAATAATTCCGGTATTTTAAAATTTAAGGAACCTCTTAAGTTTGAATACGTCAAAGTTCATGTTTTTCAAATATTTGATGATCAGATCTAATTCAAGTAAATTTGTTTAATTTATTAAACAAACCAATTTCTTATTAAAGGAAAACGTTTGTGAAAGAAATTCATTTCATATTAAAAATATTTATACATATGTTTGATGATATAATTCCCGCATATCTTATCAATGAGGATATATTTAGTTTACAATATTTTTTTTTTATTTTTGCCCATTCTTTTGATCGTTCCAATTATTTTTAAATTGACCCACTTTCGGAAATAAATTGGATCTTTGTACGAGAAAAAAAATTAAACGAATGAGCTTTGAATTTTTTTTTTTCAAATAAAATTATATATAAAATTTTTTCTCTCCTGTTTCATCCAATTTTTTCTTCTAAAATGAATATGGGTTACCAGTAGTATGAAATAAATATTTATGTTTAACAGTTTGACAAAATAATCGATTTCTAACCATTTTAGTATTATATAATCCACGGAATTTTCATGGAAAATTGAAACAATGATTTATTTTCTATGTATGGATTATTCGAATTTATCCGTTTTTTTTAATTATCCGATGTGTTACCTTAATTACAAAGTTTTTTTTTTTTACATTATTTTTGAATGTAACAATATAAATTAATTATTATGCATTTTATTATTCGTTAAAATGTTTGATTAATCAATCCAAAAAAAGATTTCTTCTTTAATTCCTCGTAATAATAATATTACACTCATTTCATTAATTACAGCTATGGATCCAAAATAAGGATTTCTATCTAGAAACATTTTAACAAGATCCGGATCCAATTTTTACGTAATACACTAAAATTGAATTATACATTTTTATTTATATTTTTTCCGATTTTTATAATATATTTATATTACATAATATTCTATGTATGAAGAATTCGTCCACATGTATGATAATATGTATGAGATATTTATTTCTATTATAGTTTAGTATCATTGATTTATTTGTTTTAAAAAAAAAAAAAATTATTTGGGAGAAAAATAATAAAAAAAATTTATTTTTTATTTTTTATAGTTATTCTAAATTTTTTTTTATATAATAATATATATATATATAAAAAAACTTGTCAACTATTCCATAATTAGGAATCTTTATTAATTACCGATAGATCCCATTGCAGATTAATATGATAATTGATTTAAAAATAAATAAATAAATTATTATTTTATACATTCTTTAAAGTTCTCATTGTTAATTATAAAAGTATGTTATAACGCAATCCTTATTCATGTGTAAGATAAACAAATTATTATTTCACCAATAATATTTTTTGATCGATCCTCATTCATGATTCTACTTTGAGGAAAGGATCTAATTATATTTTTCGGCTTTAATTTTCCCGGAAATTTTTGAATCATCCCGGTTTTTTTCGCTAACCAAATTCAGTATTTGAAAAAATTTCTGCTTGATAAATTAAAACGTTTTGAATTTAATAATAATAATGTGATTTTCTCGATTTTCTCAAAATATTAAAATTTCATTCATATTTTTTGATTTTCATTCAAAGAAAAAACACGTCTTACAAATGTTAAAATAGCATTTAAGTGAAATGTTACATATAATATGCGCATCTTCGGGTATTTTATTCTCCCTTAATTCAGGTAACATAAGCCTTTAATTCCGATTAGAATTATATTGTACGTACCCCCAAGCTCTCGTATAACAAATACCCCTCATATAATACTGAAGTTTATGCAGTGTTAGGTATGTGAACATATCTACAGTAAATTGTTCTATCAGGAAGGAATTCGTCGCGTCTTCGACTTTATTCAAAAAAAATTTCAAGTGATCCAATGTGCGTAATCGATCGTTCCGATCTATTGTTAAACATTCATGTTTATAAGCAGAATGATATGTACTGTACAATGTACATACATACATACGTCTATGTATGTATATATTGTACATTTTTATAGTTCAAAGGAAACTTTAATTAATCAAACCACTATTAAGGAATGAATTCCACTATTAAAGAATGTTCACTTCCACTACTGCTGTTGTTAAAGTGAGACCACCACTAACCACTGATAGAAAATTTTAATATTTCTTTCTAAGTGATATAATAAATAGTTATTGGATGGAGTGATATCGGTCGAAGTCCGATATCTCTTTTCTCCCATTCAATAACTATTTATTATTGTGCTGTTGTCATGGTTGCCACTGTTATTTCACCGTTACTGCTATCCACTATTACTACTGCTATTCACTGTTAGTCTATTACTGCCGTTACTATTGTCTATTACCGCCGCTACTACCACCCGCTACTATTATCACCACTATCGTCATTCGCTACCACTAACCACCACTGCCACTAGCACCATCACCACCCGCTACTGTACTGCCACTCATTCCCTTTCTAATTTAAAAATTTCTAATATTTCAGGAAATAATTTAATAATCCTTTATAAAAAACCTCATTTTTTTGTCTAATCAATTTAATCAATTCATTTAATGACCCTTTTTTTGTTTAAATTGATAAATTATAATTATAAGGATTTTTTCATCGGAATCATAAAAAAATCTTTGAAAAGTCTTAATATTTTTTTGATTACCATTATTCATCATCATCATCATCATCATCATAAATTTATTTTCTCGATAATTAAAATTGAATCAATAATAGGTTTTAATAAGAAATTCTTTTAATAAAAAGATTATTATTATAAAATTTCTTTTTGAGAATAAATTTTTTTCATCATCTTGAAATTGTTTTTTTTTAAAAAAAAAACATTTCTTAAAATTTTTTAATTGGTAAAAATATTTTTTTTTTTTTTAATTCATCTTTATAATTCACTAAAATTCTTTGATTTTTTTAAAATCTTTTATATTATTATTATTATTATAATGATTTCGTTTCTTGTTAATTCCCTCATTTTAATATTTATTTTCTCATTAATACATTATAATTAATTAAAGATATTTGTTTCTTCCAAAATAAAATTGTACATTTCATTCATATATTAAATAATAATTTTGAATTAATTATAATAAATGTTTTTCAATCTTACTCTTCAAATTTTTTAAAAATGTTGTAAAGGTGAAGTAGTTTTTATTTTTTTTTTATCAAATTTCCACCAAAAATTACAAAGAATATATTGTTGAATATGATTAATAATTTCTAAAGTTCCATTTCATCAGCTGTTATCATTAAATCTATTAATTTTATTAATTCAATATCTTCATCATCTTCGATAATAATAATATTTCCTGTATAGATATAACGAAGGATAACTTCAAAATTTAATGGTGATGCGTTTAATTTAATAGAATAAATTATGTTGTCTTTGATTGTAGCCCAATAATTTGATAATGTACTTTTGAAATAATTTGATCTCTCTCGAAGAATTGATGAATAAGCTTTGAAAGATTTTATATCATTAAAATCTTTCTTAACTTCAATAATTACGTTATAATCCTCTCATGTCTTATATAATTGCTTTAATGAGTCGTTCGTGACGGTGCGCATGATTGTATGTTATGATTAAAGTTTTGGAAAAAGAAGAGAGCCGGAATTTGTACGAACTATTTCTACAATTTTAAGCGCGACAACAAAAAACACGTTTTAATTAACTAAATATGGGACAATTAATTGCGATTTCTTAACATATCTAGTATATATGCGTTTATATCTACGATCTACGATCTGAGGTGATCTGGTGATCTGATAAGCCATGAATCGAAAGCGAATTCAAATGATATGACAATAAAATCAAATGACTAATAATTAGGCAAGTCAAATGCATTACAGTGACGATTCATAATACTTCATAATACACAAGTTGAATCTACATTTTAATTTAATTAATTAATTATTTTATTTATTATATTTTAATGTTTCTCTATTTCAAATTTTATAAATTTTTATTCATATAGTACAGTAACATTCACCATTCCCATTTCAACTCTATGTAAAAGTCCTTTTAAACAGAATGATTTTTGTCTAAATTTTTCTTGTATCTTTCACACTCAATCTTCACCGGATTCAGATCTTCCGAAATGTCAAAATAACCAGTCTCCTTATAATGCCATCTTTTCATCCTTTGTACTAATTTTAACCATGAATCCTCTATTCTTTTATCAAGTACTTGAGAACAATAATATATAAATTCGTCAATATGTATCTTCTCGAATAATTTTATCCCTTTTCTTCGGCCTAATTAAAAAAGTTGTTCAAATATTATTTATCAATATTTATTCAATAATATAAAGATTAAATGAATGTATTTGTTACCTAATTTCATTAATGGTACTGTATGAAACAATAATACGCCCCAAAATTCTTTTGGTGATATTTCAGAACGTAAACATTCAACTAGTACTTGTGCTGCTTGGACATAAAATTCATCCTTGTATTTTTTTAAAAATAAAATAGTTAGCATATCTTATTTTGTTACATGGTAGATTAAAAACAAAAAAAAAAAAATGAAAAGGTTACCTGGATTAAAGAATGATACAATCTATATCTTGACAGAAAGTTAACCGATTCATTAGAATTTTTATCAACAGGAATACTATCAAGTACTTCACTAAACGTAATTTTACCTATTAATTAAATAATAAATTATTTAAATTTTTCCGAAAAATATAAGCATAATATAAAGTTTTAATAAATTATCCTTACCAGATTCAACGTACTGTGTTAGAAATATATTACAAATTGCTTTAAGACTTTCGTCTTTTCCTGCTCGCATATAATAAATAATAGTTGAAGCATATCTCTTTATCTGCATGTATTTGGTGCCCATAGTCTAATAACTTAAAAAATCAATTTAGAATTGTATAATATTAAAAAAGGACAAAAGGACAAAAGGACAAAAGGAAAAAAAAAAAGAAATAGAAAAAGGAAATTAATATGGTAAATTACCGTAATGATACACTTCTCGTCGAATTTTAATCCATTATCTTCACAAATCTTTAATATTTTCTCGAATTTTCTCTCGTTATCAAAGGGAATCTTTCCAACAAACTATAGTAATAAATAAGGTTTACTATCAATTTAGAATCCTATTCAGAAAATTAATTCCTTAAAATAATCTTATTTTCTTACTTCTTCCATAAATACTTTTCCAAATTTCTCGCAATGCTCCAAATATTTAAACCCAACCTGCCATAGTGTAGAGTGCGTTAATAATGGTTCCGCAAATTTAATTAAATAACCTTCACGATGCTGATGCAACAATCTAATAAAATTAAATTTTCATTAAGGAAACAATAAAACTAGTTATTGTTCAGTTGATTAGGAATATGCGTCGATTACGAATATGCGGGATTTTAATGACCAATATTGAAAACGTTATTAGTGAAATTAATTCTTATTGGTTACAGCAGTATTCCTGATGACTGAACGTTATCGGATGGTCTTCGACCAATATCTCTTTTCCCCCATCCAATAACTATTTAATATTTTCAGTTACTAATAGAAAAGGATACAAGCTCTTTCCGCCTATTGTTTCATCCAGGTCGGTTTTGCAAAGTAAGTCTGTTAAATGTGATAACAACCACGGATCGATATGTTTACAGTAGCCTAATGCCTAAAGAAAAAATCGAGTTTTTTATTCTATCGATTATAACCTAATTCAAAAAGGATTATTATTTCAAAAACTAATTACGTCATCAATACGTTGATAAAAAATTCGTTTTAGAGCCTGGCTAGTGGGATCAGGATGTACAGAGAATCTAATAAAAACAGGCCCTAGCGTAGATCTGTGTACAATTAAAGTGCGTGAGAAGAAATTTAACAACAATATATGATGAAATGAGGTTGATCACGTAATTTACCTTACATCTGAAGTTTCACATTTAGGATATTTATGATAAACTAGGGCGACTAACCCTTCCAACCATGAAGAACTTTTAGCTAGAATGGCATCAGGATCACCGGATAATATTTTCAGAATCATAATAAAATTCTCCTCTAAAAATTTATTCTCCAGAATTATAGATCTTTGTAATTGTCTAAATAAAAGTAATAATTTCTTTAATAAAGGTAAAATGTTATAAAAAAAAGCGTTAACATTATACTTACGAGCACTGCGAAAGCCAATTTCTCCAAGCTAAACCTGTATCATATGAAGACATTTTTGGTCTAGATTTTATGCACTTTATAACGGATTGTATAATATCATTTATTATCATTTCTCTATTAATGATTTGATCACTTGTAATTTCCACTGCCATAATTATACTTCTTAAAAAATTTATCGCTTGTGGAAACAAACCGCGAAGAATTAATCTAGATATATGAAAGATTTACAGTATTAGTTATAATTAAATATTAAGAATATAATTAACATGTAAGACTAAAATAATATGTACTTATATAATCTTGACCAGAAAGCCACGGTGTTACGAAGATTAGGACTATCTCTTAACTCATTCAATTCTTCTTCTGTTAAAGCTAGAGGAAATTAAAAAATATCTGACATCACATATCATTTGAAATGTAAAAGTCATTTACGTGGACTTAACTATATATTATATAACTTACCTCCTAAGGGGTAGCATTCATTTAACCAAGTCAATAAATCTGTTGATAATCTCTGATACCTTTCAGATTTGATGAAATACATAATTCGACATAACTCCCAAATGGCCATCATATCTCTAAATGTACTGATTTCATTCTGTATTTGTTTATCTTTAATTGGGATCTATGTACATAAATACATACAAATAAAGTTAATTAAACTAGGAATTATAAGTAATTATTAAAAAAAACGCGCGAACCTCTTGAAGACTCTTAATATGATTCACGATGGCATTTACATAATTCCATGAGATATCACATAGTAATTTTTCTCGAATCCTATTAATTTATAATATCGATTATAAATCTTCCTTCAAAAAAATGTATACACAAGTATATAATTGGAAGTTCTATATAATTCAACTCACGACTTTTCGCGCCATTCTTTGCTAAAAGGTGCTCTGGCTGCTTCCCGGAAAATAGAAAAAGCTTCATTGTAAAACTAAGAAAAGAAACAATTGCATGTTAACATCCAGTTAAAACAAGAAATTTCCGACTATCACATACATATATTACTCACTACTCTTCGAGAGTCTATATCATGTACTAAGGAACAATTATAAATTTGAGTATCCAAAGTGAAACTCTCTTTTTTGACCTTTAAATTTTAACTAATTGTTAAAATCACTTTTTAGCTTACGCGTTTTAAAATAAAGATTAAATTACCTTCTCTTTCGGCTCCTTTCCAAAAACATAACACGCAAAATCTTTTGAACGAGTAGGATGAAATTTAACTCCAGTACTTTGATTTGAAGTAGACCAAAAATTTGAATCATATTCAAAGAGTGGGTTAAGAAATATAGTTTGTTTCCGAGTTTCTGGTTTAAGGTCATTTTCTTCAACTTGTTTTCCTTTTCCCTTGCCAAGATACGCGTCTTCCTTTAAGAAAGCTTCAGTAATAACAGAAGCCTCATAGAATTGTGTTGAAGAAGGAAATGAGCTTATACCCTCGAATTGCGAATAGTCTACTGGTGGAGGTTCAAAGGTAAAAGGTGTAAACTGTAAAATATTTGAGTTATGCTCTGGAAATAATGACATTGTAATAAAACTTATAAGTAGATGAAGTGTGATAAAAAATTCCTCTCCTAATTTTTTTATAAAAAAAAAAAAAAAAAAAAAGGGAAAAACATTATCGATCAACACAAAGAACAAACTACGCCTATCACGTGATAAATTATGAAGTCAGTAATGATGATAAATATGGAATAAAGCATAAAAAAAAATTTGTAACTCACTGTCGATGTTACCTCAAAAGTCAACAATGACAATGAAGTTTATTTATTTTTTATTTGTCAGTTGCATAAGTTCTTTTAAGTATTTATTCTTTATAACCTATGAAATCCAGTATATTATATTGATCTGAACTAAATAAAAACTTAATATCCCAAAAGAGATAAAATAAAAGCCACACCGATTGGAACTGTTAAATTATCACTTCCCATTGGACTGATAGCTTCAAAAAAAGTGCTAACGCTTGCAGAAATTAAAGCTCCGGTAAAATAATTACTAGTTGTTAAAGTAGGGGGAGACATAATATACCAAAAGAAAAGAACAGAAATGATAGTAGCAACGAAATTTGCTAGTGAGCCCTCAATAGTTTTTTGACCCACATCTCCCATAACTTGATATCTAAGTACTCCATATTTTCTGCCGATGATACTGGCAAATGCGTCACCAAATGTCATCGCCATTATTCCAGCTATAAGAAAATGGTATTGTTAAGAAGAAAAAGTAAAAGCAACAGGTTCATGCAAAGGATAAACATAAATTTACCGATCGCAAGATATTCGCGTCCATCATTAAACCATCCAAATAAGAAAGCACATGAAAATGGAAAATATACCGTACCTAGGGTGGCACCTTTCATCGGATCTATAGAAAAAAAAAATCATTAGTTTGATGCAATTTTACTTATTTTCATATTTATGATTGCAATTTTTAAATTTACCCATTGACTTAAACATTCTTATCCTAAGGAAAATATAATTGATGACTACAAAAGAACCAGTTAAAAATACCACATATTCCCGTTGTTCAAATAAATATAAAAGTAAAAACATGAAGGTTCCGCTTAACACGTGAATAATTTTTCGGGAAACATGAATAGATATATTAAAAGTTCTTTGTGTTATTTCAACAGTTAGAAGAAGAAATGAAGCATATCCATAAGATATTGCGAGAGCTTTTAGAGTTGCGAACGTTGGCGAAGGAAGAAGAGTCATTGAAAATTTGAAAATTTAAAAATCGATAACTCCGAAAATGGAAAACTTTGTACTTTATAAATGAATAATTGGACAGAGATCTACAATCTACATTTTTAGATTTAAATCGTTAGAAAACCGTAAAAAAAAACGGTATTCAGCATAAATCGATAAAAATATACCACAATATAATTGTTATTTAAAATGAATAATAAAATAATAATAAGTGAAATAAAGATGTTCGAAATTATTAAAGATGTTCGGAAAATCCGGAAAAATGAAACTCACTTTTTATGTGGTTCAACAATAATTTTTGAATTGTTTTGACGATTAAAATTTGAAACAAAAATGTAAATATATAAAAAAAAAAAAAAGATTTTATTAATAATATTATATAGAAAAGAAAATCGAATTTAATTTATTCTATTTATATTCATTCAAAAAATCCTTATTAGATGGCTTATCATTTCGCTTTGTTTTCGTACCCTTATTTGGTATAATTGGACGAATTTTACATTAACTATTTATTGATATGTTTGAAAGCTTGATAAACCTAAATTTTTTAATTTATATCTTTTAAGTAAGCTTAAATATTAGTATAATTTCCATTTTCATACAACAAAAGGACCCATTTCGTAGCGAGAAACCGTAATTTGCAATGCAAATTTTGCATTGTTTTCAATAATTTATTTTATATTTCTCATTAAAGATTTTCAATTCTTTTTTTTCCTTAAAAATTTATAGGCGAAAAAAACGGTTATATTTTATTAATTACAGTATATTATATTACGAAGTACAAAGGATAAAATTAAATTAATTAAATCTAAATGTTAGAAACGAGATGATTGTCAAAAAGGGTATAGTTATCTGATTATATTTTGTTATTATATTAAATAATGTAATAATATAATATTATTAATGAGAATATGCATGAGATAATGGAAATAATAATAATAAAATAATAATAAAAATAATAATAATGAATATATTATAACTTTTCGGGAATGAAAACTGATAAATCACTGGGTCTGGGAACCAGTATTGGTCGTAATTTGAGTATTGGTCACGTTGACATTACCCAAGGGACGGGAGATTGGACCGATAGGATTTCTTTCTTCTTCATGTCATCATTATTTATTAATAAAAAGAAAAAAATAGAAATTTTAGATTAAAAGAAAAAAGGTAAGTTTAAAAGATAAAATTTGCTTACGAAGATTAAACATTCTTTTATTTCTAAAATATACAAAGGATGTTAACAAAACGTTCCTTAATAATTAACAAAATACTGTAATAAATTTACCGATAATAAATATATTTAGCTGATTGACGATGAGAAATTGAACGACTTATTATCACATATGGATT
Organism: Oehlia diaphana; assembly: GCA_003833135.1. Lineage (NCBI taxonomy): Eukaryota > Fungi > Glomeromycota > Glomeromycetes > Glomerales > Glomeraceae > Oehlia > Oehlia diaphana. The sequence continues at coordinate 69,014 of QZLH01000630.1, forward strand.
TTTATGATGTTTGTACTTATTCATACCTTCTTTAATAATATCATCATCAACCTAAAAAAAAAAAGGAAATAAAATAAATAAAAATAAACAAAAATACTAGCAAATTATAATATCAACATACATGTGGGGGTTGTTTTGAATATTTTGCCATTTTTACAATTATTTAGAAAAAGAATAATTGGAAAGCAAAAAAAAAAAAAAGAGAAAAATATATAATGAAATAAGGAATAAAAAAAAAAGGAGGATGCATTCTATTTATTACTAAATCTTGAAAGATAAATTCTTGTTTCACGCATATACTGTATATTTATTGTATATATTATATTATACATTATTCAAAGCTTTGATTTGTATATTATTAATATAATATACATGCTTGAAAGGATTTAAGAGTACCTGATCGAGCATCACTTTCAATCATTCCCCATTGTGCAATTATACTAGTAAATAAACAGTAAAACAAAGTATTTGTTCTTACTAATGAAAATTTCATATTACGTACGCAATCTTGAATTTGTATTTACATTATTAATGCAAATAAAGATTAAGAAGATATTAAATATTTTGAAAGAATTCTTCCCTCTCTTTTTCCCAAATCGCTTTTTACTTAAAGACTTTGCTCTATCCCTCCTTGATATTTTATTCTATGCTTGTGAATACTATTCAAATATTCACCAACATATTTTCAACAAATATTTTCAACAATATATTTTCAATACCTATTCGCCTAAATATCATATACTGTATATCATAACTAATATTATATTATATAATCACTATTGATAATATCGATAATCAATCATTATTATCCAATCAATTTAATCAATTTCAAAATTCAAATTTCGAATTTGAATTATGAATTAATTGTGATTTTTGTGATTTAATATGAATTATGATCCTAATTGAGTTTGAATATGCAAATAATTATATTATAATATCAATAAAAAAATAATTAAATATTCATCAATTAAATCTATGAAAAATGATTTTTCTTTTAAAATATTGCTAATTAATAGATTGTTAATCATATTGTATACTCCACTTCGGTTAAGGATTCCTGAGCATCCTTAAAATATAGTCAGATCCTTAATATAATTCTTTCCACGCGTACATCATTCAGTTGCTCATTCCATTAACATAATTGAGCACGTAAATATTAAATTATTTCTTCTTCCTCTTCTTTACTATCTTTAACTTATTACAAATAATTCTTTTTAAATTTCTTCGTTTTTTTTAAAGACTAAAAAAATTCTCTTTTTTAAATAAAATAATGTCTATACCGGCATATCTTTAAATCTGTGAGCCAAAAGATTATAATTATTAATAGCTATTTAAAGTAAACCAACTTTATTTTGCTGGTATAAAGTGTTAAATTATCAAATGATGTTTTTAAATAAATAGGTTGGTTTCGCGTTCATATTAAAAAAGGGTTTAGAACTTATATTGTTAAACTATTTGTATATTTAAAATTATCTCGTTTCAAACGTTCTAAAATTTTGAAGAGTAAGAAAAAAAAAATTTTTTTAATTTTTTTTTTTTTCAAATTTGTGTAGCATTTAAGCATCTAATATTTATTTTGTGAAACATAAAAATTTCGAAGCGACAGACAGTCAGACAGAACGATAATCATTTCAAAGGATCTTTTTTTTTTTAAAAAAAAAAAAAAGTGAAGAAATTTTACCAGATGACTTTATTTAAAGATTTTTGAGACATTATGTGAGAGTTCTTATATCATCTGGTTCAAACATTGTCTCATTATCTGAATTATTTTCTGTCGCTATTGCAAATATAATTATGTAAACATGGCTCAAATATTCGAACAAAGAAAATTTTATCAGACTTTGACAAAATTCAATTAGTCATTTTGCTTTTTCACTTAAGCAGTAATATGCTGAATAAGAGAATGTTTTAGAGATGGATAAAATTTTTTTAAAAAAAATCATAAAAGATATTTATTCTCCGATTTTCAGTTTGAATATCATAATACAGTATACGGCTGAGAAACTCGGGTTGCTGGAGAAACTAGAGGTCTTGGCAAGTTGGTATGAAAAGGTGAAACTTGGTGAAACTATAATAAACTCTATTAAAAGTCATCAAATTACCAAAACTATATTAGTAATTGAGAACTGGAAAAACTTTGCTAAATCTATATTAAATTTATATTAAAATCTTAAATGAAATTAATTGTAGGGGTTTAAACAAGCAACTTATAACTGTAATCGAAGGGAACATATTTTTAGAAATTGTAAGCTGAAATCTTCAAATTTGAATTTGCTACAACTAGGCTACAATATTTTAACAATGCCTTTTTAATATTTTTATAATTATTTAAATGATATCGTGTTATTTATTTGTATTTGGTTTAAGATCAGAAAAACTAAGTACATGCGGAATAATAAAGTTGCAATATTTTACCTTAGTAGAAATTATAAAATAATATAATTATTAAATTGAATTTTATTTTATTTTAGTTTATTAAGGAATTAATAATGGTAAAAAAGTTTAATCAAAATATTAATTCAAATACAGTTATTGCAAATATCAATAAAAAATTAGTTAAAATCAATATTCTTTTTTATAATTAAAAATATACAGTGCGGTACCTCTATAATAGGTACCCCTTATATCTTGTGATCTAATGGTCAGAATTTTATAAGATTTTAAAATTAAATAGCTTTTAAAAAGATAAACACATTAAGCAAATAAAAAAATTTTCTCAATTTTTTTTGCTGATATAATACAAAATCACATGACTTAAAATAAA
>QZLH01000631.1:14661-26778 GCA_003833135.1 Oehlia diaphana
AATTTATTTGCATTTTTGTCACAAGAATTATATTCTGATTTTTTAATTTTAACAATTTTATGTCTAAAAAAATCAAAAATTATATAATTAATAAGTTTTATTTTATTTTATTTGCATCAGTTCATCATTCTTATATAACTAATATTTTACATTTGCTGTTTTTTGAAATATATAAACTTATCTAAAAATCAGCCCATATGATTTTTATAGCCACTAGTACACCTGTAGAGCGAATTTTCTCAGATGGCACCGATTTAGTTGTTCAAAAGCATTGTAGTCTTAAAGATGAAACAATTCAAAAAGTAATGTGTCTTAAAGGATGGTGGAAATCGAATCTTGGTGGAATAACTATTATAAATGATTAATATAAAAGTAAAATTATATCTATTGTTAGTTTGATTATTAAATATTTAATAAATAATAAAATAATAAAATAAACAATATTTTATATCAAATTTTAGTAATTTAAAATCGAGCCAGCTCGAGCTATTTAAACCAAGCTTATTATTGGCTCGAGCTTTTTTGAACTGATTTATTACTGACTTGAGCTTTTTGAGCTGAGCCTATTACCGGCTTGAGCTCTTTTCAAGTTGGCTCATGAGCCACGAGCCAATTTAATCATGGCTCAATTCAGCTCAGATTGAAAAGCTTGAGCCAGCTCACAAGCCAGCTCAGCTCATGCGGAGCTTTAAAAATGCCAGAACAATCAGTTTCAGCATTTTATTTTGCGTTTTTGCAAGTAAAAACGCTGAAACCATCAGTTTTGGCATTTTTTTTGCATTTGTAATCAGATCATAATGATCCAATCTGGATTCGATAGATCTGATTCGGATTCAATAATCCAACGGATTCAGATTATACAATTTCAAATCTGAATCCAAATTTCAGATTCAAAATTGAAATCTGAATCTGATCTGTAGGTCAGTAAATATCTGATTCGATTCGGATTTAACGGATCAGATCTGAATCTGATCTGATCGGATCAGATATTTTGCAGAACCCTATCCATAACTAATTCGTTCTCTTTAATAAACATGTTAACTTATTCCAATCGAATAGCAACGCATACATTTTTTTTGATTTAATATTGATATTTGTAAATAAAAATTGAAAAACCTTTTACCATTTATCAGTTTTAATATATACTTCATTATCTTTTTTAATAATAGCTATAGTTCCATCAGCTCCAATAGAGAAATCTAAACCATCAGATCCTTAAATATTAAAGTTTTTAGGACCAAATACCAATGAAAAAGCTATGTAATATAATAAACTGCATGTTGATATTATATTAAAAAGGCAATAGAATCATTTTGTACATTACACTTTACTTCATTCTCTTCTATCAAAAATCAAATATCTCATCCAATAACTATCAATTTTTTTTCAGATTTTTAGGATGTGGAATTTTACTAACTTGTTGATCACTCAAATCATGACTACTATTAAAAAATAAATAAATGAATAAAATAATAATCGTTCCAACTTTAAAGTATAAAAGTTTAATAAATAAAAATTGGTAGAAAGTCATGTTTCTTTCAAAATCAAATTTTTACAAGATTTTGACCAATGTCGTACAATCGGCTACGTACACGTAATATATCTTCATCTAAAGTATCAATGACTATAAAGGTAAAAATTGATACAATGTCTTATAATTATGAAGTATCCAAACCTGAGTGTTTTGATCATATTTCACGCTCATACATATATTTTTATTTACTTGTTGTAGTATTATACATATTTACAAAGCTTTCTGCTTTTCATTTTTAATTCTAAAAACTAAATTATCATTATCAATAAAATAAATTTTACCCAGATAATTAAGAGTTGCACTTTTAACATTACTCTTAACCAAATCCAATCTCTATCACGATATTTCCATAAGTTATTATCGATATCAATTCCAATTATGTATTAATCATTTAAAACTTTAATTTGTTTAAATGGAGATTCTGATACAGCAATACTATTAATAAGGTAAAAAAAAATTATTAATTACTCATCTTGAAAAAAGAGATAAAATAAAGATTTACATACTATTTATTAAATAAGTATTTATAAATATAATTCTTGCTATCTATGATCTCCTATTTCAAGAGGATAAGAAATTTGATAATATTTTTTTATCACGCTCTAAAAAAAATTACTATGAATGAATGTTAATTATATTTACAAAAAAATAATTTATAATATACTTTACATACCGCAATTCCAGTTATATGTGTCAGACATCAAATCATAAGAAGCTTGAATTAAATAATTATGAGAATCTATAGTATAAATCACATAATAATTATTAACGGAGATATTTTTATGTTCATAATTTCCATAACTAATTCGTTCCCTTTAATAAAAATATTAACTTGATTTAATCAATATTATTTTAAAACTATATTTTATATTTGTAAATAAAAATTGAAAATCTTTTACCATTTATTAGCATGAGTTCTGATATATACTTCATTATCATTTTTAATAATAACAACAGTTCCATCAGCTCCAATAGAGAAATCTAAAACAATCAGATTCCTTAAATATCAAAGTTTCTAGGACCGGATACCAATAAAAAAGCTAATACAATAAAATGCACGTTAATTATTTTAAAAAGGTAATAGAATCATTTTACAAACGATTGAACATAAAATGGTTACACTTTACTTCATTCTCTTCTGTCAAAAACCAAATATCTCGTCCATCACAATTTATTTTTAGGATGTGGAATTTTACTAACTTGTTAATCACTCAAATCATAACTGGCATTAAAAAGTAAATAAATGAACAAAATAACAATTACTCCAGTTTCAAAAGTGCAAAAGTTTAATCATTTTTTCAAAAAGAAAATATTCCAATAAACCAGATCTGACAACATCAATGTCGTACAAAAATCTTATACGCAACACACGTGATGCCTTTTCTTATTCATGCTCCATGGGTTTTAAGTTTTTCTAGTTTAGTTAGTTACTTTGTTTCTCAGTTCCAACTACGAAGTACTTACCACCTGTATCTGTCATTATTTCAAAAAAACCCATATTATAAAGGTAAAAAATGGTATAATATCTTTGAAATTATGAAGTATCTAATTTTAGTTTAAAAAAATATTACACGTATATTTTTTTCGTGGGTATAACACATTTTTACAATGCTATAGACTAATCATTTTTAATCATTTTTAATCTTAAAAACTAAATTATCATTATCAATAACATAAATTACTCCAAGATAATTAATAGTCGCACTCTTAACATTACTTCTAATCTGAACCCAAGTTCCACTATTATATTCCCATAAATTATCATAGTAATCAATCCCAATTACGTATTTTTCATGTAGAGCCTTAATTTGCTTAAATACAATTTCTGCTACGGGAACACTAATAATAAAATATGAGTTTATGATGTAAGCTATAAAATTTTTATTTTAATTATAAAAATAAATAAAATTTTACCTTATAAAATAATTAACGTATAAATAAACATAATCATCGGGTCCTATGATCCATAATGAATTATCAGGAGCACAAGAAACATGATGATAATATCTTGAACTATCAACTAAATTATTTAAATAGTATTTAAATTAATGCTGTGCATATTAGATAGCATATTTTTTTTTTTTAAAAAAAAAAACAATAATCATACCGTATTCCCAATTATACAGTATGTATTGGAATTAATATTATAGACACCTTTAATCAGATGATTTTTATCATTTATTGTATAAATTGTTTTATAACTACAAGCAGAAATCTTATTGCTAAAATAATAACTTCCATCATCGATTTGATTCCTTCATAAAATATAATAAATTAATTAAATTTTAAAAAGAAAGAAAATGATAAGAAACTTACCATTCATTATAATAATAATTTCTAATATATATTTTATTATCTTTTTGAATACAAAAAATTATTCCATCTGATCCAATAGTAAAATCTAAAACATCGCTTCTAACGTAAAGCAACTCGCTTCTAACTCTAATCCAATGATAAAGCTATTAAAAATGTAAAACCTTAAGGATTTATCTTTCATGACAGCAATGTATCTTAAAAAATTTTTACATTACTTTATCATCATAAGTTAAAATCCAAGTCTTCTCCTTGTCCAACATCAATTTTTTTGATTCCAGGATTATTAGGAAATGGAGGTATATTCACTTTACTAATTTGCATGTTAATGTCATTTAAATCATTGAATATCAGATAAATAATCAAAATGATAATCGCTCCAATAGAATTAAGCCGCAAAAATTTAACAAATGATAATTGATAAAAGGCCATTTTTTTTTGATAGAGAAAATTGTTAATCTTACTACTATAAACTTTATTTAAATGAATTATGTTTGTAACCACATAAAATCCTGATTTTAATGCAGTAACTGTGGCAATGATTGTATCCCAAAAACCCCAAAATATGAGCTCGAATCAACTTTATTTATTTATTATAAGAAATGTTATGAGACGTTCATCAAATATTAGTAGCATTAATTCCCTATTGGTCAACGCAGTATTCCTAATGAATGAACTTATTGGATGGGTTTTCTCTTCTCCCATCAAGTAACTATAATTATTAAATAATAATTTGATAATAATTGTATAAAAATACAAAGATGTTTGTTATAAACTAATATTTTTATTATCAATAATAAATGATAAAAATTTCTCCACCAGCATAATTAATGGATGCACTTTTAACGTTCTTATTTTTCCATTGCCAATTACCATCTTTATATTCCCATAAATCATTAGTATTATCTATTCCAATAGCGTGTTGGTCAGAAAGAGCTTTGATATACTTAAATAGAGCTTCCGATCTAACAATACTAATAAAATTAAAAATAAATAAAAATCAATTGTTTGAAAAAAAACGAAGCAAATTATTTGATTTATAATATAACATACTGTTTATTATTAGATATATATCTATAAATGTAATCACCATCACCTCTGATCCACAATGAATAATCATGAGGAGCGCAAGAAATTTGATAATAATTATTTTTACAATCAACTAAAAAATATGTAAATGTTAATTTATAAATTCTTTCCAGATATCATTTTCTTTAAGTTTCATAATACATACCGCATATCCAATCATATCTATCAGTCTTAATATCATAAATACCTTTAATGAAATGGTTTTCAAAATCAGTAGTAAAGATCATATTGTAATCACAAATGGAAATTTTTTGATGTTTAAATTGTCCATCACTAATTCTACGTTCCCTTTAATAAAAATGTCAACCCAATTAATTAATATTATTTAAACAAACTTGATATTGTAAAAAATGTTTTACCATTTATTAGCATGAATAGTTCTGATATATACTTCGTTATCTTTTTTAATAAGAACAACTGTTCCATCTGATCCAACAGCAAAATCTAAAACATTGGAATCCTTATATATTAAATGTTTTATGATTGGACTCCAATGATAAAGCTAATATAATACATAATATTAAAAGGAGAAATAGATTCACTCGAAAAGAAAATCTTAATTGAACTTAGATTAGAAAGATATACTACTTCATCGTTATCTGTTAAAAACCAAATATCTTCTCCTCGACCAATATCGATTTTCTTTGGATTCTCAGGGTATGGAATTCCTCTAACCTGTTGATCACTAAAATTATTAAAAAACAAATAAGTGATGGTAAAAAGAACAATCGCTCCAATTTTAAAATTCAATAGTTTAATAAATGATAAATGACAAAAGATCATTTTGATCATATAATATTTTTTTTTTAAAAAAGAGGAGAGTACTTAAATAGGTTGATATTCGTCAGTGTTTACAGTAAATTCTTTCTTTGGTTACTAAAATAAGGTTTTGATTGTTGTACGAAAAGCGGCTTGAACTGGCTAATAACAGGTTAACTCGGCTAACTTAGACTGGTGTGGATCCAGGTAATTGAAAACTATGTTGACGAACTTTTGCATATTTTATTAATGTTTTGAAATATTTGTCTAGATTCCTTTAATAAACGCGAACGCGAATCTAAATGTTTCATGCTTTAAAAAGTTAAACGTATTAAAGTAGTCAATTTACCTATTGCGTTACTCATTCTTTAATGATAAACCCATAATCCAACCATTTAGAGACTTTTGTTTTAAAAGTAATTCATTATTTTGATCATAAGGTAAACACAAAACGGAAAATGTTATAATACAGGATCTGCCATACCGCAGCGTTTATTAAGGTATTTACATTTTTATTATGCTTAATTTGTTATTTTTACCTATTTGATAGGTGCAAAGCTTTTAGAATATAAATCAACTTGTCATTTACGTAATTAAGTTAAGTCATATGACTTAATTAAGGTTATTAACCTAAGGGGATAAGGCTGCACCTCTATTAATTGATCTGTTTTTTTTCAATTTGTACTAATTAGCTGTAATAAATTTGCCATATAATTAATTATATTAATAAATGATTTTGGAGCTGTAAAAGAAAATTACGACTATTTATAACATCATTTAAATTATTTTTAATAAAGAGATTTTCCAAAAATTTATATTTATTTATTATAAAATAGTGTAATAAATAATAAAATAAAGAATCAGAAATTTGAATTTTAATATTATAGATAATATAATTATTATTTTTATCAAGGAAAAAAAGATCTCCATTATAATTAATAGTTGCACATTTAACATTATTTCTAATCAAAACCCAAGTACCTTCAATATATTTCCATAATCTGAAATAATAATCAATTCCAATTGCATAATTTTCGGAGAGAACTTTAATATAATCAAATGGAATTTCTGCTAAAGGAGTACTAATAACAAGTAAAATAAATAATAATAATAAAAATAATAATAAATATAAAATATATTTTAAATATATTAAAGTAAACAATAAAATAACTTACTGCTTATTATTATTGATATATTTATAAACTAAATTATAATGATCTTTAATCCATAAAGAATGATCATGATAAGCACAATAAATGTGATAATAATATCTTAAGTCATCAACTTTTAATAAAGAAAAGATTAATATTTATTAATATTGATAAATTATAAATATTATTATTTGAAATGGTTAATATAATATATACCAGATTCCCAATTATATGTATTAAATTCATCATGATAAACACCTTTAATGAAATCAGCATAATCATTCGTTGTAAAAATTGTTCTATGATCACATAAGGAAATAGTCCGATGAGTGTGATAATCATCATCTATTTTATCCCTAGTAAAAAATGAATATTAATATTATCATTAATAAATAGAAAAATCATTAATTTATTTTTATTTTACCATGAATAAACATATAAATTTCTAATATATATTTTATTGTTTTGATTAATATAAACGGCTGTTCCATCTGATCCAATAGAAAAATCGGTGACATTCCTTTGCATAAATGTCATTTGTTTCAAAATTGTACTCCAATGATAAAGCTATAATATACTGTATATAAAAAATTATTATTTTATTTTTTTCTATTACAAAAATTAAAATTATCATATAACTATAATATAATGAAATTACTTTTAATAATACATTACTTTATTTTCATCTGTTAAAATCCAAAAATCTTCTCCTCGACTAACGTCAATTCTCTTTATCACTGCATTATTAGGAAATGGAGGTAATTTTATTTGGCCAATTTTTATGTTCGGGTTATTTATGTCATTGAAAATCATATTGATAATTAAAATAATACATATTACAATGAAAATTAAACGAATTTGTTTAATAATTGACAATTGATAAAAAGTCATTTTATTTTTTTTTTTTTTCGAACGGTAAAGAAACCATTTAATAATTATTTTAGATAAGTTACATGTTAGTGTACTTAATAAATTGGCGGTTTGTAACCACAAAAAAAATCCTGTTTTTATCTTATCAATCTCAATTTCTGCAGTAACCTGCAGCATCTCGTTGGTTGTAGTATATAAATTAGTTATATAACATTGATTACTTACATAATAATTAGAAAAAAAAAATAATTATTTAGAAAAAGAGAATTTTATTCAAAAATTTTATAACAAATATAATAATATTATACAATTATTATTAAAAACTTAATTTTCTTTGATGGTATAAATAAAATTATCAGAATCAATAAAAAAAATGCCTCCATTATAATTAATGGTCGCGCCTTTAACACCATCTCTTATTAATCGCCAAGTACCGATGAAAATGATATATTAATTAAAGAATGGCAATCAGGACAAAAAATCAGTAGCGGTGCAAACCATTCACGACTATGTTCCAAAGAAATACATGAGGAAATAGCGGCCACATAGTTTACATTAACATATCAATATAAAAAAAAGATAATAACCTCTTACTTTATTTTTCATCTCGCACATAACATATTATTATTTTTAATTTAAGCTACAAATCAATAAAATTATTAGTCTTTTTTCGCAATATACACACTACATTACATTTTAAGTATAGATATTGTAATATTCTACGTAACACGTGGATTTGATTCTTTTAGAATAGTTACTATTCCTAACTACATGCTGACTTAATATCTATCGTTCTGAATTGCATAAATTTATCATAATATCGATGATGCGATATATATGTAACTCGTATTGATCATTAAAACTATTACTACTCGCTATGTAATCTATTAACGCTGCTAGTTCGTATTCCACGATTTTTATTTTTACTATACTGTATAGAAACTAATCCCTGAAGGAATGTGTCCATATAATACCAGAACACGCTAACAACAACTAATGACTATTATTATTACAATGTTTGTTCATTACAAAAAAGAGGATACACAATATCTCCAGTTCACGAAATTTATTCATTTGAGAGCGAATTCTAATCTAAGACCAAAATTTTATCACGATATTACTAACTGTTACAAATGATGTTATTTTTTAATGTTACGTATACGCCACGCATTGTGAAAGAAAATAAAAAAAAAAGAAAAAATACTCCAATTTTGATTTTTTATAGATATTATTTATATCAAAATAAAAAAAAAATTGACGTAACGAAATAGTAAACATCCATAAGAAAGATTTATATTAATCATTCCTTTCAGCATATGATAAACTAATTTTTTTACTTTTTTATACCAAGCCTACCTATACGAGGAAAGAATTTCAGATTCTGAGATAATCCGATGTTAAGAAAATCCCTTCAAGGTTGTTATTTCAATTTTATTACAGTATTAAAAATAATAAAGTAAACGGCACAAGATCATTGATAACTATCAAATAATGAATAATTACATGTATAGTTATTATATGTGGTAAAGAAGAGATTACAACTGGTTTTTCTGCGAGCTCAGGAATTATATTGATTTTTGTCATACTAGAAGGGTAACAAATGAATGATGAAATTAGGCTGTATCACGATGAAATTCAGAAAGGTTATACTTAATTGAATAAAAAAAACAAAAAAATTATTATTTTTAGCATTGTTTTGAGATTTTGTGACACAAATACATGATGCTTGCTTGTGGTAGTTGTGATTGCTGTGGTAGCTGTGATGGTTGTTGCAGTTGTGATTGTGGTGGCTATGGTAATTGTGATTGTTGTTGTGGTTGAGATTGTTGTGGTGGTTGATCCTTAATTTAAAAGAATCCTTATCCGGATATCTGCCTTTTACGGTCTCTTAAAAAATTAAACTTTCCTTAACTTTCCTTTATAAACCGAATATGGTAATTTTTTATAAAAAATGTAACCATCATGACCACGTGATTTGAAAAATACCAGCGAATACTGATATACTGATCAAATTATTGCTATTTTTTTTACAATTTTCGCATGAAACGCTCCTCCAAAATGTCTTCAACTTCTCTGAACTCTGGCTGGAGAACAGCATGTAGGATTATTGATAATATACTCCACAAATATCCTAAATTACCAAAAACTTTCCCAAGGGAAGATAGGTAAGTATCCTCATACAGTTTCTTTATCTGCCTGATGTTACTTCGTTCACTATACGATGCAGATTAAGGATTAACCATATGATTACAGTCTTCCCCTGCAGATTGGATCAAAAATTTCAGTAAAAGAATACAACACTTTTCTCAATCGAAATGAAACCACTGAATATAAGTTTAATTGGAAAAGAGGCGAAGTGTTTATTGTTGAAATGGTCAAGGCAGTACATGAAGCTGCAGTTTCATATATTCAAGACTGTTTTAAAGAACCTAACAATGGTGTGAAAGTTGGCCTGATAGAGGTACTTAGTCAGCCATGTAAGAAATTCTTCCTTTTGATCTGCTTGATTTTTGACTTGTAATAATAGCTCACATCTGTTTCTTACATGGGGAACAACTTGCGCCAGATATCGCTATATGTGGAAGAGTTCCTAATGTTATAAAACTCTTAATTCCACACTCCAATCCACCCTCGAGTGACATAGATGTATTTTTATAATTTTATACTTCATTGACACAATTATTTTTGGGTCCAAATTTCCCAATATTAATATATATTTACACAGGGTAACCTTCATGTGAGAATTGTTGGTGAGGTAGCCAACACTCAAAGCATCACTGCCTTGAATACAAAATGCGAAGTATGGATGCATAAAAGCATGGATATACAAAATATATGTTCATTGTGTACTTGGAATAAAGCTTTTTCCTAAATAAGTTATAGGAGGAGTCATTCACCAGGCAATGTTGGTATGTATTTTACATCAATTATTTTCATTTTAAGAGATTTTTTAATAATAGCTTAATAGGCTAAACTGTGAACACGTCAACTATCAGGAATAAGTGTCAATACAACCTTAGCAGTAGCAGGAGTACATGTTACTGAAGTAAGATTAGTCCATTGAAATTTGATCACAAGAATATAATATACTAAAGTAACTTTTGCAAGATGATAGTGGAATTTTGGTACAATTCAATATAATAATAATACACCTACACCCACCGGTTGCAACGCCTTGAGTATTCCTGCCTTTCAAATCCTCATTCTAATCACAGATGCTTTATATGACCCACCAACTGTTGTGGTTTTACCTATATCAGTTGTTGGTATTAATTTATAATTGATTTATTTGAACTTCAACAAGTGGTTATAGCAAAAATTAAAATATGACACAACCATTGCTTATTTGATTCATATACTTCAAATATTTTATTGCTATTATTAGGTTCTTGCCTTAAACTTTCAGCATTATAATTAAATAAATAAATAATTTTAAATAAAATAATTAAAAATTACTGTAAATATGTTGGTCTACATATTCATTAAATAATTCATAAAGAGTCTCAATTATGTATTTAGTTTTTTTGCTATATATTAAAGCTATTAAAACAATCGTGAAGTAATCTAATGCCTATTGTAGTCCTTACTTTCCATTTCAAGTATTGCGTTTGGCTTTTTAGCTTCACATAGCAACAATACTAACAAATAAACTTTAAACTCTATGTAGTTCACTTTGTTGATAAATCACAGTAATCCTATGCACAAATATTTTTACTAATTATTCGTATATAATCATATGTTGATTTACCCATCAGATATGGTATAATGCACTTCAATTATCCAATATCACCAGTCTATTAACTAAATATAATAAAATACTTGTAATCTATTAATATGACAAATAATAATAGTACGGATGCATAAAATATAAATACCTTGTGACCAGATAGAATATATTCTTCTTATACATTATTGCACTCATCAAGAGTGGAGATAGTTAGATATACTCCATATATGGTATTAGTCTCATTAATTACAAAAAATATCATTATATCCCTGTCTGAATCATTTTTTTATTCATGTGGATCACTGTTCACTAGTGTAGTTAATTGACGATCTGTAAGTCAACTAGAGAAATTACATATAAAATTTGACACAGATCATATACTAATTTGTCATAATACACTAACTTTAATTATTTCTGATGTAACAAAAACTAAAAGCATAGTTTACTAAAAATAACACAAACAATAAAGTAAATGTCACACTTTTATCTTTCAAAGCCACCAAGCGTAAAACTTTTTTTTAACGAAGTTTACCTTGAAAGCACGCAGTATTTACTATATTATTAGGTAAACTACATCATGAAGTTTAACCAAATGGGAGTCTTGTATTTATTAAATAGCAGTATTTGATAAGTATTAAAAATTTGTATTTATTAAGTAATAAAAAAATAAAATA
>QZLH01000631.1:30034-54070 GCA_003833135.1 Oehlia diaphana
GGGCATGAGAAATAGTAAGTTTTTCAACATAAATATCATTTATTTATATAAATTCAAATAAAAATTTATAATTTTTATTTAGATAAATAAAGGAGCTACCTACGAAGTACCTCCATCTTATCCAACATTTGATGCAAAATCAAGTGTATCTGTCAACAAGAATAATTTGACAACTCAAACACAAGTAAGTCAAACAGTACCTGCTACTTCTACTCCTATTATTATCCAATTACCATCCCAACTTTATCCCAATTCTACTCAAGAACAGGCAACATCATGTAATTCTAATAATACAAATAGTAATATTCATTTAGCATCACCAAATACATTACCTTCAATTGGTGATTTTCTCAATAGCTTAGATCAAAAACATAATTGTAATGTATACTCTAACTTTGAGAATGCTTTTCTTGAAGAGGAAATCACTGTGAATGTTATCAGAGATTTATCAGATGATCAATTAAGAAAATTAGGAGTAGTAAAAATTGAATGGCAGAAAAATATCAAACAAGCAGCTCAACGATTTGAAATATATTAGAATATTGATATTTTTCTATAAATTGAAGTTGTACATTTTATTTTTCTAATAAATTGACTTTCTAAATAATATTTTTCTAAAAACTAATTTTTCTAAACATAAATTGATGCTTCAAAATATGATTTTGCCATTTGGGATGTTATTTGATACATGCAACTAATAATGCATATACGGGATCATCACAAGTTTTCATAAAATCATAATTATTTCTAATCCATGATTTGATAGTTGAAAATGCAGTCTCAATGGGGTTAAAGTCAGGAGAATAAGGTGGAAGAAAAACAATATGACATCCTAATCCCTCCAATAAAGCCACTAAGTCATTATCATGATGGATTTTTGCATTATCCATTACAATAACACTGTTATCTCCTGGATATGGATTCATTATTGGAACCTAAAATAGCAATAAATTTGTCAATTACAATATAAAAAATAAAATCATTGTAATTAGTGTAATTATTACTTACTACTTGATCAAGAACAAAATCAACAAATTTTTTTTTATCACAAGATCCTTCAAATATATCAATAGCAACAAATCCTTCCATTGTAAGTGCAGGTAGAATGGTATATCGTTTTCCTCATACAAAAACTACTTTTTTTTGAGCATGTGTATTTCTGGGCGAATATCCATATAATCGAGATAAACTTCTTTCATCTTTAGCGCTTTTATCAATAAAAATAAGTTGATTTCGAGTGTAATGTTCACCAATTGTAGCTAAATAATGTGCTCGTACAATTTCATTTCTTTCTAGTGCTGCTTTTTGTAACTTCATATAAAAAAAATATTTTTTTGAGATAACTAATAAATTGCATCAATTATTCACAACATATTATAAATCAATATGTTTACCTTTTTTCGAGTAATTCCTAAATATTGAAGTGACCTCCAAAGAGTTGCAATAGACGCTCTTTTTCCTGTTAGGCATTCCATTTCATATACTAATTCGTCTACCAGTCTACCTGCTCTTCAACAAGACTTCTGAGTAAAGTTATATCTCTTCTGCTAAATAGTTTTCTTCAGCCAGGAATACCTATGAAAGAATTTATAACACATGCCCAATGGTTATATCTCTTTTTTATCTTATTTATAATGCCTTTACTCAAACACAATGTATTGGCAATATCCACAGTTGACAAACCATCAACATGAAGGTAAATTATACGCCAGTATAAATCTTCACTGAATTCTTGAGACATAGTTGAGTTTACCTGTGAAAAATAAAAAATTTTATTACACGTTATATTTGTAATTGTTTTGGGAATTGTGAATCTCTGGAGTCAAATTAGGAATCAGTTTATATGCTACTAGTAAAATGAATGTGACCACGATAAAAAATTATAACGAAAGTAATACAACAGTGGCTTAGTATTACGTAGATCAAATAAAATTTATGATTTTATATGTGCATGTGATAGTTATTTTTGTAATTTTGAAATCAACATTTTTATTTAAATAGCAAATATGTGGCCGATTACACTAATTCGAAAATGGTGATAAATAGCAAGTGGGAATACGTTTCTTATTTTTGTTAATAATATTTGCTAAAAGAACAATATACAGATTATACAATAATAGGACCACATATTTGAAATACCAATAGCGTATGGTAGTTTATTATACGGTTGACATTTGAGCTAAGAGACTAGTATATTCAACACTTTTACAGAGTAAATTTTATATTTACTAAGTGATGTACTATATGTTAGTATATGAGATTAACAGAAAAAAAATAATGCTAATGGAATTAATTTACGTTTATCTGTTAGTAGTTAATTATTGGATATGAATTATAGAAAAATCTTTTTGCATCGCTACTTGCTAAAATAAAATTGACAGCCTCGTATTATTATCAGAAATTGCAAAGCTCCTCCCTATTACATATTGTATTTACAAAGTCTGTTCTAGGTAATCGAAATTAAATGCAGTTCTACTTAAGTATTAACTATTGTTTGCGATTACTAAAACTAAAGAGGATGCAGAGCAAGTACTCAGTCCGCAATATTTTATTTTTTTCTATATGGAACTCCACATTCTTATCTATTGGAATAAAACTATCCAGAAATAGAAATTTTTAACGCAGTCGTAGCATGATTTTACTTTGTTAGAGTCTTGTACAACTTTGTTGTAAAAACAAATTAACCATAAATGATAAATTAGATGTGAATAAATAGCACACTGTGTAATGAGAAATAAAGCTATTTTCCATAAAAGGAACCTATTAAATTATACTATATTGCTAATGAGCCTTATTAGGCAGTTAGTTATTTGTATTGCACATTTTTTATTACATATATTCCCTGTTTTGTTAATAAAAAAAATATCATTATACGAAATAAGGCAACTGTGACCTTGGTGTCATGGACTCGTATGCACAACTTTTATGGATTTGTCCCAACAACTACTTTACATGGCACGTTGGGGTGTGCTGTCAACTAATTAAATCAAAACTATGGATAGTCCTATAATAAAATTTACTATTGAAGATTTCTACATGTCGATCCTAACCATTTCGAATTAATTGCCGGCATGAGTTTAAATTTTGTTTATGGTAATACGATTTTTTATAATGTATATATAAACAGAAATCATTTTCCCACTAAATTATCCAAAATCTAATAACTTACACTTTATTAGCATTGAAGTAACGTCGTAAAGTTGAATAGATACATGAAATCTTCAAGAAACATAAAATACCTCGTTTTTTTCAAAACTTACGAAAAAAAAAGATATTTCGTGAAAGAGACAGATATTTGGAGTAATTTAGCAAAGTTTGAAATAAAAATATTCAGAAAGATCCAGAGTTATTAGAGAAAGAAATATAGCTTTGGTAATAATAAATTTATTATAAAATAGTTTAAATTATACTATAAAAGAGCTCAATACGAAAAATTCTTCAATAGTAAATTTTATTATAGGACTATACATAGTTTTGATTTAATTAGTTGACCGCACATCCCAATGGCACGTCATAGACAAAAAGTTGAATCGACAATAAGGGAAAAAGATTTTGTTTTCGAAATGGATAAATTTTGTGGACCAGAGACGTAGATTGCAATATGCGTAGATATACTTTTAGTAAAACTGACTACAACTATTAGTTTATACATATTATCTATTTCCAGATTCTGATTTTCTACGCAAGGTTAACGAATTTTCTTCTTCAGAACAAACTAGTTAGAATAATAGATATACCATAATTCGAACACCCGCCACAATAACCTCTTCGAGAGGTGCAAAGTACCAGATTGTGATATATTTTTTTCGTAATAAAATCTTCACAAGGTATCTGTAAGATGAACATATATGATATACCATTAAGGTGGAGAGTAGTCACAGAAAGGAAACTATCAATAGTCTTTTCGGACTAGTAATTCCAGACACATGAGAAGGTATGTTCGCATTCTTTTCAAAATATTTTCATGTACCATCAGACCTTGTCTTACAGATAATCGTATTGGCCCACCAAGATGTAGGCATGTAGTTATACAATAAGTAATGGGGGGATCAGAATAACACGGATTGTTACATTATACTTATTCCAGGTATGAAACACGCATTAAGTTTATTGCATTAATATATGTACCGAGAGTTAATCATTTCATATTATTAGATTCTTACGCACTACAAAATTAGTATATTATGGTAACATACCGTAAATTCCGTCCTAAACACTTTTGCTATACCAAGAGCATCAGATATTTGATTTTTTTTCATTTGAAGAGTATACGACTTATTTCATGGGAGTGGTACACAGTTCCTGTATCATTTTCTTTCTTCGTTCTCTGATATTTACTCCCTTAATTAGCAGAGAGTCGAAGTTGTTAACAAATCGCAGTCATATTTGGATGCAGTATACTTAATAGGATAGCTAATAAATTTTGTTATAACCATTATTTTTATTACATATTATCAACAATCGCTATTTGTATTATACTTTATTATCTTTAACGATACGAGATCAAAACAATAAACTATATTCAAAAACACAATAATTCATCTTATATCTATATTTCTATAAGTCTTATTATTTTTCAACTACGAGATTCACCACTCCATAATATCTATAAAAACACCACTATCAACAATACATTGTCTCGTCTATATCTCATAGATCACAATAGAAAATTTCGAATCTTTAGCAGAGTAGCGATGGAGGAAATAAGTATTGTTAACAACGATGCCAACATAGGATGTTTTATTTTTTGTACAAACTCAATTAGCAACCAGAATTCGCATGTCAAATTTTTTAATGTTCTCTTGATCAAAAGGAATTGCCAGAATCCAAAACAGAATTTATTATGTTATTCCTAGCCAGAATCTGCGCACCATAAGTAAATCGGGTGTCCCGTCAGCACAAATTGCACTATATTGAAATAATTATAACTCCTATGGAATTCCACGTTGTAATAACAATTAGAGATTGCCCGAGAACGCATGACATAAGACCTGGGTATCGATATCACGTGTCATGTTCCTTTACTAATTTTCTTCTAGAACTAGCCTATGCGAATATCGTTATCAGAATTGTAATAAATGATGCCCATACATTATAATAAAGATGTTTATACTTTTGTACGAACTCACTTAGCAACTAAAAATCAAAAAATGATTTTGTATAAATCAAATTATCATCATCGACTAATTAATGAGCGTTTACTTTAACATTACTTTTTATCCAATTCCAAGTGTCACTAGCATGATTCCATAAGTTATTATTAAAAATCAATTCCGTGATCGGAGAGTGATTTAAATTGCTTAAATTAAATATCTGATCGAGGAAATCTACAAGGTACGATAATATAAAGTTGAAAATAAATAAATAAATGAATAAAGCAGCAACTGTACGGTATATAAATAATGTAGTTTTGTAACTTACCGAAAATATAAAATATATCTCGATGGACCTCTGAACCATAACGAAAAATCATGAAAAGCACAATAAAATTGTTAATAAATACTTCTTAATTCTAAATATAAAGATGTTAAAATCATAACTCCATTTATACGAACTAGTTGCATAAAAGCAAAACCATAGTATTAAGTTTTGGAAAATAAAATCCTTTAAACCTATTAAAAAATATACATGTAAATATATAATTAATACACTACAGCGCCACTATCATCCAAAATCCCAATATCTTCTCCCCGACAACATCAATTTTTTTGATACTTACATTTTTAGGAAATGTAACTATTATATTCACATTATTAATTTGCGTATTGATATAATTGCTCCGGCAAAACTAAAACTCAAATGTTTAAGGTAAATGAAAAGTCATTATTTTTTTGAGAAATTGAGCTACACATTAGTATACTTAAAAAGTAAATTGGGAGTTTTGTGGTCAAAAATCCTGTATTTCTGAGTTTGTACGCATTTCAAATATATAAAATATTTTATTTTGAATAGAAATTTAGAAATTCAGTTTTGTAAACCAAATCACCAGAGTAAGTAAAAAAATTGTAATTAATGGTTGCGCTTTTCAGTTGCTTAAATGATATGTCTGATCGGTACATAAAGCGGATTTAACGGAGATAAAAGGTAAATATATAAAGTTAAAAAATCAACAATTTGTTAATAAATAATTTAAAGTAATTGTCTGTGTTTATTCATGCATTTAGAAATATAACTAAATGGGCGTGTATTTTTTAAAAAAATTATAATATTAAGTACTACTTTTTATACGTATCAGTATAATTTTAAACGCTTTTAATTAAATCTAAAATAATGGTCGTAATAAAATCGTTTGTTATCTCAAATCGAGAAAGAAAATAACATAGTTTTCTTTCCCTTTTATAAGGAATGGTTGTCTGATCCGGACAATAATCAATTAAATAAAATAATTGATCGAGAAATTTTTAAGACATTGAAATTATATTATAAATTTAAATATTAATTTATGTATAAATTTATCTAAAAATGTACAGTATCCAATGGACATGTAAAGCATGATAATAAATATTTAAGTGTATGCTTTACATTTTTTTCGCTCATGTAATACAATTATTATATATTAAGTATTCAGATTGGTTTGTCTCACATGATTTTATTAATGACTGATTACAATTATGTAACGTAACAAAAATGTGCCAAGAGTAAATCACTTAATTTAGATAACAATTAATTTAAATTTTAATTTAAACATTTTTTTTCTTTCGTCAATAATTTTATATACGTAGATAAAAAAAAAATGAGTTGGAAACAAATTGACGGATATTTACAACAACTTGATATTGGTCCCGATTATGAATTATGGGGGGTTGACGATAATCAAGTAAGTAAAGATTAAAATTGTGAGGATTTTATAAGGGTTAATTAATTCTTTAATTATAAATTTGTTTAAATTATTTAGGTTTTTAAATGGAATGTTAAATCTTGGATTCATGCAAAAGGAATTACAGTTTCAAATATTTCAGTTGGAGCTGATTTTAGTATTTGGTGTACCACTAAAGATCATAAAATCTATAGATTAGTAGGTGGAATTGATGGTAAATGGTAATTAAGAATATATTTATATAGTACAGTGTAGTATATTCAATTCTTTCTTGAGAAATTATAGCTTATATTAATTACTTTTATAGGATGAGAATTGATGGATTCTTAAAACAAATTTCTGTCGGAGATGAAAATAATGTATGGGGAATCAATTCAAAGGATGAAGTTTTTTATAGAAGAAATAACATTTGGGTTCAAGGTATGATTATATTCTATTTCATAATTTTTTATATATATTTATTTATTTACTTATTTATCTTTTAATAGCTCCTGGTAATCTTTCTCAAGTTTCTGTTGCAGCAGATGGAACTTGTTGGGGTGTGAACGCAAATCATGAAATTTTTAGATGGGACGGAGAAAAATGGTAATTTTTAATTGTTACAGTATCTCCTTTTTAGTTCAACTTTATTTTTTTTTAAATTTGCTTTTTATTTAAGGATCCCAGTTAATGGAAGTCTCAAGCAAATTAAAGTTGCTTCAATTCATCACATTGTAGGAGTAAATGATAAAAATGAAATATATTTATGGGAAAATGGTGATTGGAATCTTGTTGAAGGCGGTTTGCTTAAATATGTTTCAATTAGTCCTGAGGGTAATATTTGGGGGATTAATAATAATGACGAAATTTGGCATTTAACTTATGATGAAAGAATAGCCAATATTCATGTTCTTGACATTTAATATCTGTATATCAACTGTATGTATATGAGGAATTATGCTGTGGCAACTGGGCAGTACGAATTATTGAATCTAATTAATAAAATGAATCATACTGAATATAATTTATCAAGAAGCATGCATCTTGCAAATAGTGCTTACCAGAATCATATATATCGTGCGGCTGGCACTACATAATATCACGTGACAAAATTTCAAATTGGTAATACTTAATATTCCAACCTTTAGAAGTAATAATTGTCCAAAGACATTAAAACTAATTACGAACGAGGAATATTACCTAATGTTATTTCTAAGTTTTCGGAAAGTTAAAAGAGTAAGATTGATATA
Source organism: Oehlia diaphana (assembly GCA_003833135.1). Classification (NCBI taxonomy): domain Eukaryota; kingdom Fungi; phylum Glomeromycota; class Glomeromycetes; order Glomerales; family Glomeraceae; genus Oehlia; species Oehlia diaphana. Next base: position 38,081 of record QZLH01000631.1, read on the forward strand.
AAGTTATGCTTAAAAAGTTTTGATAAAATTCAAAAACTCTCGTTTTTCTTTTATTGAAATGGAAGAACAAGCAGAAGAAACCTTATCTGAAAATACGTTAAGTGGCGAAGAATTTGGTCCAAATCAACTTGAGGAAGACGCTAGAGACGAGCGGGAAATTCCAGATGTTTAGCATTTTGTCGATGCTCGTCCAAATTTCACATCCACATATCATCAAAGCTGCCAAAATTAAATCCTTGATGACCTCCTTTTTCCTACTCGCTTTCTTGTAACACTTATGAAATCATATATCCACCCAATTTTCTGATTGTCATGGAAGAATACATCGATAATGTAATAATGTAATCGGACTCTCCTGAAAACCTCCTTAGAGATGAACAACAAAAAAAGTTTATAATTATGCTTAATGATCGGGAAAATCATACACTATTGTAATGGACTTTCTTCAGAGAATTATTACACATAATATCTCCTAATAAAGTTAAAATATAACTTGGAAATACATATATAATACAGTTTAAGTATATAACATTTATTTGTATTTAGCATTTTAATTTAAATTGTTTACTTTTATTTTTCTATGATTTATATATAAATATCTCCATAAAAAATGTTCCTGTAGCATATTCACGAGTTTTAGATATAACGGAATGAACAAAATTTTTGAACTTTATTCTTATTTCAGGATAAAGTGCGGGATCACCCGTGGGGATTCGAACCAAATCCCTTATTAGCATATGATTATTAAAATTAGGAACAAAATAAAGTGATAATTTAAGATTTAATTCAGTTCCATGATCTTACGGTAAATTTTCGTTAGAACAGCATCAAGGTTGATCACACTTATGCAAAAGAAGAAAATTTTAATTTTTGAATATGAAATTTAATCATCTTCCTGCTTTTCTCGTCCTTTACGGAAAAATAACCAACATAGAGATTAGAGATACAACAAATAGAAAAGGTATTTAATCGTTAACATAGTGCGGACAATTAATGAGACTTCTAAATTTTAAATTATATATTATCCTGGAGAAAAATAAGAAAATTAAATTTTTAGAAAATATATATATTTATTTATTTTTTTTTAAAGAAAATGAAAGAAATAAATTATCGCAGATTTTATTTAAATTTCTTCAAATTTTAACGTACTTAAAGCACAAAATTGTATGAGAACTGTGATCAAGTTCATGAGCATTTAATAGACAATGATTTTTTTTTTTAATTTTATAAATTCTGAATTAAATCTTCTAAAAGAAATAATGTTCAGTCTTTTTGTTATGATAAAGGGGTTACTGCTAATTTCCATTTGCCCAACAGGTTTGGCCAGAGTTATGCAGAGTTATGCACGAGCACGTGATCACGTAAACCAGGCGTCAGGCTGTCCGTATGCGGTACTGGTCGAGTTCTTTTAAATAGGCGTACAGTGGGTATTAGCATACAAATGGCCTGAGTTTAGGAGTTGTACTATCTCAAATGTATTTTTATACAGATCAATTTTGTGTAAATTTGATACAATGAATGCTAGTGTCGTTAATCTCCTGAAAGGCATGATATTAAATTATTAATTGAAAATTAACCTTAATATAATGAGATCAAATTGATGCGAGAAACCTGAACTACTTTTTGAATAAAAAGAAAATATCAATCGCAAGTATTTTTTTGTTGAAATATAAACTAATAAATATTAGTAAAAAGAACGATATTCCTTTATCCTATTGTTTGGATATCACCAGTATTAATATGGTAGTTGAAAGTTCATATTCAAATATTGTATAATATCGAATGACAAAATAATATTTTAACAAGCGTCTAAATGTTTACTATTTAAACCTTTTTATAATAAATTTTGTGACCCTTTAATTGTATTAAAAATTGAACAACATTTCCTTTTTGTTTCTTTTAAATTATGGGATGAGGGGAAAGAAGATAATTTTATAAGTTTTCTATTTCGACTTTAGAAGTAGCGTACATTCTTCTAGAATATTATGCTTTATTTTCAAGACACCCTATTATGACCATATTTATATATTCTATAATAAATAATGCTGATTTTCTGAATTAGTAATTTTAAACGGAATAATATACATATTAGAATTAGAATTATTAATGTTGTCAATCAGAAAAAAAAAATGTAACATTAGTTTATTTACCTCATATAAGGAAATTAATTATATCTCATAAAAAATATTCACAAATTTGTTGAACAAGAGAAGCGCAAATATTCTTTAAAAAACTTCCCTGAAAACGTCGTAAATTAAGCTGAAAAGTCCGAAATTCCGAAGCGAGATTCCGAAATTAAACCGAAATTTATGAATAAAATTTCATTATGTCAAATATTCGTCAATTTCGATTAGATTTTGATTACATAAATTTCATTATAGAATGAATTGATCCAACATTTAATACGAATATATACAGTATTTAAAAAATGATTTACAACATGTGAAAATATAGTATCCATTTAATTTAACTTATGTTATAAAAAAAATATTAATAATTGAACCTAGAATCATTTAAAAGATCGACCAGCTACATAACATGTTTTTTGATCTTTTTACTTTCTTTCTCATTAAATTGATAGGACGATCCTAAATGAAAGATTTACAAAATACGAGTTCTAAAAATAATTTATATTTTTTTTTTTACTTAAATATGATGAATACCCCGAATTGTAGTATTTCACCTTTCTCCCTCTTATCGTTAATGAATTATACCATCATAAGAAGAGTTATATAACTCTCGTCAGTTGATTCTTCATTTTTTGTTCTCGACTTTAATATATTTTTTTTCATTTGTTTTTTTTATACGAAAAAAAAAAAATAACGCTTAGGTATTATCGTATTTTAGAGTCGTTAACAATGGATAAGGTTCAAAACACCAACACCGCCGCCATCCCCATTACCACCACTCAAAATAATGTTTTCATAACGATAAATTATGTCTTTAATTCTATTTCAATACTATTATCATTATTATTGATGGTTATAATAATCCTTCTTAGAATTAAAGATATTAATTATTCAAATAGAATTTCACTTAATTTAATTATGTATATTTCCATAACTGAACTATTTTTCTCAATCTCACAAGTAAGTATCATAATTTTTTTTTTACTTTTTTTTTAAAAAAAAAAAAAATTTGAATTTTAATTCCTTATTTTCATTTTATAGATGTTTAGATATGATAACAACTTTTTTTCAGTATGGAATTCTTACTTATCATCATGGGGATATATTTTCTCCACATTATTAATTTGCTTTTTAATAATATCAATATTAATTAATATACAACTTACATTTACATATAATCATAAAGATATAATTAATATAAAAAAATACTATTTAATAATTTCATTTTGTCTCACTGTTATTTTAAGCGTGTTGCCAATCACTTTTAATAATTTTTCTTTCGATAATGAAAGAAATTATTTTTGGTACGATTCAATTATTTGGGAATGGACAACATATACTGGATGGGTTACCTTTACCATTTTGTATTGTTTAATCTCATTAATCTACATGCTTTACCATTTAAACAAATCCCCTCAACCCATTTCTCAAGTAAAATTATACAACATTTCCTTAGGTATCTCCACTACTTTAACTTCTACTATCCTCTCCGAAAAACTCACTCAATCAAATCTCGTTTCAAAATATATTTCACATATAATTTTTTATTCACTTATCCCAATTTTATCATATTTACCATCTCTTATATCGACTTTAGTCTATTATAATACAAATAGTTATCCCTTTTCCTTAAATTTATTTTCATTAATTTGTATATCATCACAAAGTATATTCACCTTTATTATATTCTTATTTGATCCTATTATTGATGAAGTAATCTTGGAACATAAAAGAAATACTGATCATAAAAAACAAGTTTTGGATAACATAAAAAAAGGTGTTTACGTTGATAATATTTACAATATTGATCGTGAATTACCTAGTAATAGAGTTCAAAATGATAAAATAAATGAGAATAAAAAGAGGAATACAATTTATAGTTATGCAAAGAATGCAAAGAATAGAATATCTATCTTAACTTCTACTGTTCTTCATAATAAGAAGAAAAGTATAGATGGTAAAGATGGTAAGAAGGACGTAAAGGATATTTTTAATCTTGACAATGAAGTAGATGACATTTTATCTCTTCTTTGAACTCTATTTTTTTTAATTAATAAAATTAATGAAAAAAGTGAATAAATAAATATATATAATTCTAAACGATAATATAATTTTATTAATAATGTATGATTAATTCTTCAAATTTGTAAAGTCAAAAAATAAATTGTTTCGAACAATAATTAACGTGTTTTTTTTATTGCCGTATGATTTAATATTTACAGCGATAGAAATATTAGAGATTCTACTGCTCAAAATTAACTTAGAATTGAGTAGGCAAACTCTCTGTTTTGCATCTGCATAGGATTCCCAAATATGACAATCCCGAAAATTTAAATCCCGGATCAACTTGTTCCAGAGAGATAGGAAAATCCTGAGGATAATATGTTGGGTAAGGGATTTTAGATTATTAATTTGCTCATCGGATTTTCGATCATAACAAATTGATGTTCAAATTCTAGTTTGGTATTCCGGATCCGACACTTCAATTTGGAAAGTCCGAAACAACTAATATAGATATCAATTATTATTAGAAAAATTTAAAAGGAAAATATTATATAAAGTTGTCATTTATTACATCAGGATTCAGGACGTTTATTATTAATTATTTTGTCTTTTTATTTAATACTTTTACACTGAAGAACAAATCAGTTGGAGTCTTACTAAAAAGGCGAATCTATTTCAACATTTATTATATTACAGGAAACAAGTATGGTTGTTCCTTATCCTGAGGTTCTAAAATGGCGAATTTAATTGAAATTAAAAATTCAATGTTAAAGGGAATACCTTAAAATGTCTGTATAGATCCTTCCATAATAATATTCTCCCCCTTTTTCATCAATCGGGTTTTCGCTTATAGTATAATTTCTTCCTTCTCCCTGAAATTTATAGAATGTCGTACAGATATAAATTTTAAGCCCATATTTTAAGCCTTTAAAATTTAGTTTATTATTTTTGTGGTGTAATGGTATTTAGAGTTACCGAGAATGCGTACCTTGCTTTAAATAATGCCCCAACAATGCTTATATTAAAAAAAACTAAATCCTAATTCACGTCAATTCAAAAGTGAAAATTTTAAAATGTGATGAAAAAATGAATATAAACCGTTCATTCTCAATTTTTTTTCAAAGCATTTCTCTTTAAAAGTTTTTTTTATTAATAAAAGATCTGCCAAAGAGCAATATAATGTACTATGAAGCAATTGAAGCGTCATACTGATCAAGTCTGGGATTAAACCCTGATCAAATCCCGGATTTATCTGGAGTTGAAAATGAATCCATGTTTCATCCCGGATTTTCCTATATTTCATCCTAGATCTTCTTATATTTATCCTGATCTGAATTTACAGTTCCGCACGGATTTATTGTGCCCCAAATCTCAATATGCCCGATAATCATCGATGATTACTATATGTGAAAAGTAATGCTTTGAAAATTCTTAAGGCATTATAAAGATGGGCTGATAATTTAGGCCGGTCGTCAATTTGGATCGTCAACTTGGGGCACAACAGATTTGATTTTTCTGATCGACAGTCATGTGGTATCGAAAATTTTTTTTTTATCATGGGTACGTCATGGTTTGGCATCATCTCATCGTTAAACCTTCAAAGATTTAAATTTTCGAGTATGGATTTACATTTACATCTTCTCTATAAAGCGATCAGAGATTATTTTGATGAGACGCCCGTTGAAGAATGGTCGTATCTTCACTTTTTAAAGTTTTTTGAGCCCGTCATTATGTCGAGCGTAGAGACAACAAAAGATGCGGATAAAGGAACATGGAGGAAAAGATTCGTTACTCGCTTAGAAAAAATTGTGAATGATGGTGCATATAGCGAACAACAAAGAAATACTGCATTTCGCTTGAAAGGAAAGGTATTTTATTTTAATATTATCTTTTTCTTTTAGTCTGTTATGGCAGTTTTGCACAGCCAAAGGAGGGTTTCGTTCCCGCCTGAGGTGATGGTGGTTTCGTCCCTTCGTATGTCACCTGATTGTTTAAGCTTCTCGGAATATGATTGTTCTGCACGGCTACTTACCATTTACCACATTTTTCAAGAACTTATCATGTGTAGATAATTTTTGGAACAAAATTGAGGGAAAAAAACGTAATTTACGTGAAGAATTGGAGGTAGAGAATAAGATGGTGAGTCTATCCTACTGCATATAATATTATATTACGTGCCCTAACACGTGTACATCCCTAGAATTCAGTCCGCAACAATACCGAAATAGAAGCCCTAGAACTATTAGATACTGCTCGCATAGAAAAAACGAAAGCAATATTGAACTCATTGAAGCGGAAAGCCTGAAAATGTAGTAAATGTTGGAAAACGTCGCAAATTACCGAAGTAAGAATACGTAATATAAACATTAAACATTTATTAATATCTTGTCCATTGAGCTCATTGCTTCTTATAATAGTAGAGAAAATTCTGAATATGATAAATCTAATGATTCAGCGGTGAGTGATACGGAAGAGAGTGATATAGAAGAGAGCGATATGGAAGTTATTGATGAGCAAAAGTTTTTATTACAATACGGATATAAACAAGCATATTCAATATTAGAGGATTGTTCATCACTCGAAACAAGTTACTCAAAATATTGGTTGCCCGTCAAGAAAAAGACACAAGGTCCGGCAAAAACTTTATGACGTCAATCAATCTTAATGGAATATTAGATTTTTCTGATGATGTGATACGCGAGAAGATAAAAAATTCTTTGGATACTAGTCAATTTACTTGGCTTGAAGAGGTACTTCGGAAAAGACTTGGAATCCAATTCCTGAATTTACACAGTATAACTACATTAATCAATTTACCGAGGATGAATGCCCCCGAGCTAAAATTTCAACAATTGTTCGCAAGTCATGTATTATCAGAAGATTTGATTCTAGCTATTACGAGGCATATGATATTGCCCTTCAGCACCAAAGCATTAGATATCCAAGACAATCGGTTCCAGATTTTTTTTTTCGCATTATGAATTTAAAATTTAAGACAATTTACGATGGTTCCGCTTATTAAGGCAGTAGAAATGTCATCATTAAGTGTGCCAACAGCTGCAGCTGCTCCAATATCGTATGGTCGGTCACCAATTCCAGGACAGATGCCTCCTGCAATGCCACCGGATATGGCACTAGACCAGGTTTGTCTCCTGTTATGGGTAGTATGCCTCCATCTGATATAGAGGAGGAAGATATCTTCAAATACAGACAATGAAGATATATCAAGACAAGGTAAACTATAAAGATTATTTTTCTATTTGTTTATTTATATTTATTCTAACTTTTTCCTTTATCTGCTTATGCTGTAATCAAATAATGTACTACTGTAAATCAAGTTTATAACCACCAGATGATATCGTTAGGATTTCATCTGAAAATTCAATAAATTTCGCAGATACTATCAAAAATTATTTATTGCCTACTTTATCAATTTCGGAGGAAAATCTCATGAAAAATTTTGCAGAACAAATTAATTCAATTCTTAGATGATAACTGAAGATATTGTAATTCAAGAATTTAATGAATATGGTGATAGCGAACGGGATGAATTTAAAGGAAAAATATATCGCGAACTTTCTTAAAGCGATTATCTTTGGAATTATTATATATTGATAAAATTAATAAATTTCACAAGAATATTGAGTGTTATGAATCGTGCTATTTTTAAAATCGTTGGAATTTGAAGAGAAGGAAGAAATTGACATTGGAGGATTGATTAATCAAGAAAAACCGAGGAATAAATTTCAATTTTAAAGGAGACATGGCAAAATATTTAGTGCAATATACATTATTTTTAATCAAGCGGTCGCTGGGCAATCGACGAAATTGGCGATGGCTTTGAAATATGTGGTCGAATTATTTTAAAAAGTAATCTGTAATTATGTTATAATATTTCACCAAAATAATCCTAAATTATTCAATTTTATAAATAAAAATTACAATTTAAACTTTTTGAATTTTGTTTTTTTGAAACTTTCTGTCAAATTATATTAAAAATATATTTAATGGGTAACTACCCTACTAACCCTAGCGTTTCAAAAAAAAGCACTGGTCGGCCGGCATTATGCAGAATTATGCACGGTCACGTGAGCAGTGTTCGCCCGGTGTGACAAAAATGTGTGACGAATAAGGTTTTAAAGGGTGTGACGGATGTGATATGTGATGATTTTTACATTGTCACATGACTAGTGCTTTTTTTGGGTAACGGGTTAAAAATTCTGACCAATCAAAGCTTTGATCGATTTTTGATCGATTTATTGATTCATCGATCGATCAAAAAAATAACAGAAGATTCGCATAATAATTAATTAAGAAAAATGGATTTAGTTTAGTTTAAGGATTTGGATAGATTTAGAATTAACGATTATAATTAGGGATTACTAATTCTCACACCCATACTTTTTTGATTTTTGAAATACTCATATCTATAAAATTTTCATTTATCTATAGCCCTGTTCATTTTTGTACTCTAAAATAATTGGTTACAAAAATTGGTGTTTTTAAACATAATAAACAACACAACTACGTGTTTTTTGCCCTACAAGCTATTATGGATATATAACCAATCCGATCAATCAAAAATTGTTCTCAATTGTAACTATGATCTGATTGGTTATACATTTTTTTCGGTCAATCCGATACGAAATGAACAGGGCTTATAGTTTTTTTAAATCCTAATTCTTAACCCAAGCAAATCCTAATCCTAATACTAACTCTAACCCCAATACCATATAGATGCAACGAGGGACATATTATTTATCGTTGTATCGTCTTTTATTTTAACCTGAAACTTATTTATCAGGTGAAACTTTTAAAAATGATGTAAATTGGGTGTATCGTTACACAATGCAAAATCTTCAACGCGACAAAAAGAAATTCTTTAAAGGTCTTTGTATTTGAAGAATTAGTTCAAATGCTGAATATTGCCCAGTATGTCAACCTCTATACCTTATAATCCCAAGACCGCCGCCTTGTTGGTCATTGACATGCAAGTAAGTCGTTAAAATTACTTTTCTTAAGATTTGCGCCTTTCTAAATAATGACACTTAGTAGGAAATCTTTCGTAACGATGCTACTGATATTATTCCAAACGTACAATCTCTTGTCAAATCTTGTCATGAGAAAGGTGTTCCAGTTTTTTGGACTCAGCATGGTCACAGAAATCCTGAATTCGATGGAGGTGCTTTGAGACGATGGGTACGTGATAGTATTTTCTATTTAGCTTATTTAGTAAACACTAAAAAAAATTATTTCTTTTAAGTGGGGAGATAGGCTGATCAAATGGGGATCTGACGAATGGCAAATTCTGAAAGAAATGCAGCCGTTTGTTTCTGTCAGTGTTCAATTATTCTCCAATAATTCGAATCGGATATGAATAATATTTAATATTCCATTTCGAATATTTGTACCTACTTGTCTTTTTTCCTTTTCTCTTTAGAGATCTCAAACTTCACTTGATACCCTGGACTTCATCATCAAAAGCAAAACGCGTTATGATGCTTTCTACAAGACTGAACTTAACTCTTTGCTTATTTCTCTTGGTATTGAGACACTCATCATTTCTGGCGTCAGGACAAATTTATGTTGTGAGACAACTGCTAGAAGTGAGTACAATGTATCTTTAACATTATATATAGAATTATTTATGCATAGCGAAAAGAGAAATTTATTATTATGTTGCAAATTTTTTAGGAGGATTTGACAAGAATTATGATATTGTATTCATTAAAGACGCGACTGCTACAGAAAATCAAAAAATGCACGAGGTAGGCACGCGTTTTTCCATGCAAATAATAATTTTATTATTTTTATTAAATGCCAAATTACTAAATACTTTTTTATCAATAGGCAACTCTGTTGAATATGGAGTATGGATGGGCAAAAATCGTTACTGCTATTGACGTTATTGAATGGCTTGCACACATCGGGAAAACATGATTGTAGAATACATGGACATTTTAATGATTAGATGGGACATTTTAATAATTAATAGTCATTAGATTGCAAATTCTGTCGAAGATCGATATCTTCGCTAGATCAACTGTAAAATTATCGTTCAACTATCATTTTTTTATTATATTTATCACGTGACATTATTTAATAGTTTTAGTTTATTTGTTTCTCTGTTTTTTACCTTGTTTTCTATTCTACAATATTTCTATGATTTCTAGACGAAAACATAATTACATTTAGTTGTCTAATTTTTATGAAAATAAGACATTAAAATTATCATTAAATACATACTATAGCATAAATTGAATCCATTCTTTTTTCAAATGTTAAATGCATATGTAAGATCAGAAACCTTTTTACTGACACGATTTGCTAGGCATTCATCCATTCTTACTGCATCAAATTGAGCATTACTTATAATAAGAGAGATGCTAAAATATTTAAAAATAGAGCATGTGTTTAATCTTAGTTCTCACGTGATCACTTGTTTGATATAAATATAATGGATAATGACCCCTCGTTTTTTTTTCACGCACAATTCTCAATTGCAGTAATGCTACAAGTATTAAGTATATAAAGATATATACTCTTATTCGCCATAATAATCACAAACAAAGTACGATCAAACTCAGAATTAGGATGTATCGAGTTACAAGTTATTACATATTGATGACAAAACAAATTACTTAGAATTCGATTACAATTAAAAACATCAACTAACACATTGAGTACCCATCCGTCCAGCAAATAACATTAAAATGGACACTTAAATATATATTGTATGTCACTTAATTATATTATCATAAATCAAAAAAATTATGGATTAACAAACAATAATTATATGTTTATGAAGGTAATTAATGCTTAAATAATTTATTTTATTATATTACTTTATTAACAATTAATAAAAAAAAACAATAATTTATACGCACTCCTTAGAACTGTTGCAGGTCCCTCTTTCTTACACATAATGCTCAAACTCTTCCTTATATGTAAGTTACGATCTGTCATATCTTCGAGTTTTGCCATACCACACTGCTTAACCTCTGAGATTACCAAATACCCGCTTCAATATATCAAATTTGTAATACTGTATGTAGACTTATTTAATTTCATAAAATCAGTACATTTTAATGATTATTTTAAAAATTTACATATATTAAATCCTTCTAGTACTATCAGAATGGAAAATGTACCCTGAGTATTATACATTTTTAAACCAGGTATTTTGTATTATACCCGGGTATCTTAAGCAGTGTGTGGTACGGTAGAGATTTTCTTTCATCCTTTAAATTTTATAGCAAATTTTTAAAGGATATTCAATTTAAATACACTGAATTATATAATCTTCTTATACAAATTATAGATATGGTACGCCAAGCACGATTAAACTGACGGAATCAGAAATTCAAAATGCAACTTATTATTAAGATGATTGTAATTTTTTTAGTTTATGATGATGATGATTTATACAATCATTTTAAAGGACCTCTTATGAAAGTTTATCGGGAAAAAATGGACGAAATAAGTTGTACAGTACAACCTTCGGTTTAGAAAGCGATACAATCAACTTATTCAAAAAGAACATCCGAGCATTTCCGTGATGTTATTAATGATAAACTGGATGATGGAACAATAGATGCTTATATTTAGAATATAGATTCTTATTTTATTTTAAATTTAGATACTATTTTAATTTAGCATGATAATTATTTGATAAATTTCGTAGAATCATTAATATAAAGAACACTTTATAATTTATATCGGTAAAGCGTTCTTAAGTTTGGAAAAATTATATAAAATAAGTGGTATTCATCTATTACCAAGCCTTAATTAGATGGCACCAAAGCTTTGGATATCTAAGACAATCGGTTCCAGATTTTTTTTCGCATTATGAATTTAAAATTTAAGATAATGCAATTTACGGTGGTCCCGCTTATTAAGGTGGTAGAAATGTCAACATTCATTATCATTAAGTGTGCCAGCAGCTGCAACTGCTCCAATATCGTATGGTCGGTCACCAATTCCAGGACAGATCCTCCTGTAACGCCACTGGGTATGGTACCTAAACCAGGTATGTCTCCTGTTATGGGTAGTATGCCTCCAGCTGATATAGAGGAGGAAGATATCTTCAAATATAGACAATAAGATGTATTAAGACAAAATAAACTATAAAGATTATTTTTCTATTTGTTTATTTATATTTATTAAACATCTAACTTTTTCCTTTATACGTTTAGGCTATAATCAAATAATGTACTACTGTAAATCAAGTTTATAACCACCAGATGATTTCGTTAGGAGCGATTTGGATTTCATCTGAAAATTCAATAAATTTCGCAAATATTATCAAAATCCAACAAAAATTATTTATTGCCTACTTTATCAAATTCGGAGGAAAATCTCATGAAAATTTTGCAGAACAAATTAATTCAATTCTTAGATGATAACTGAAGATATTGTAATTCAAGAACTTAATGAATAGGGTGATAGCGAACGGGATGAATTTAAAGGAAAAATATCACGAACTTTTCTTAAAGCGATTATCTTTGGAATTATTATATATTAAAATCGTTGGAATTTGAAGAGAAGAAAGAAATTGACATTGAAGGATTGATTAATCAAGAAAAACCGAAGAATAAATTTCAATTTTAAAGGAGATATGACAAAATATTTAGAGCAAAATACATTGTTTTTAATAAAATTGTCGCCGGATAATCAACGAAATTGGCGATGGCTTTGAAATATGTGGTCGAATTATTTTAAAAAGTAATCTGTAATTATGTTATGACGGGAATGGGAGGGTATGTTGTAAAATACCCGGAGCAGTCGATATAAGCAGAGCTGACAAATAATTTCGGTCACCGGACAATCAACGAAATTGGCGACAACTATATTATGACAAGAATGGGAAAATACCCGGGGCAATCAAATAAGCAGTGCTATGATGTAGTTATATTATCCATCCAAGCTTAAAAGGTTGTGGCTTTGGGCTTTACCACCTTCCAGAAGCGTATGATCCTTACAGTATTGGTAATGAACTACAAGACTTGAATGACCTATATATGGCTTGGAATCTTTCGTACTTCTTTCTAGTAATTTTACGACTTCGCCAGGCGTTTAAACATTGAAATTTAGAACTTTCGAAACTGTTGGACCAAGTAATATTCATTGGTCATATTATTACTTTAAATTTTCGCGTTTTTACTTTTGAACTATGCCAATAGTCTTGTGGTCTTTTGACCGAAAGTCATTTAAAAAAGGTGATATACTGATATGACCTAGTTATTTTCGAAACTCCAAAATCTTGTTGTGAAAGGGCAGATCCTCTTAATCAGTGGGACTGGGACATGTCCTTTGATGGGACGGGACGGGACAGTCCAGGACTTGGACAAGATGTTGTTGATGTACGGGACAAAATTTCATTATAAGAGGATATATGAATTATATATAATATTAATAAATTGGACAATATTTTAGACGGGACGGTACGGGACAAATGTGGGTCACTGTCCTGCGTTAACCATATGTTAATGATATTAGTTTTCGGTCATGATCGTCACATTAGTTTTAAACCGAAGCAGTTGATTAGTTAGAAAAAATGGGATAGCTAAAACTTGGGGGAATTCAGTTGAGATGTAGATTTTCGATTTTCTTTTTTCAATAGTAAAATTCGAGTTATGAATTTTAGCATTCGTTGCAGTCGTATACTCCGTATAACTGGGCATTATTGGAGGTAACCTGCAGATCTTCCAGTAAAATTTCGTATAACTTGAAGGATGGACTGCAATTTCTATATTTGCAAGTTGCAACTGATCCTATTTATAAAGAGATGATTATGACGCTCCTTTTAAACTACTATAATGATATTTCTTTATCCATCCACCAAAATATCAAAATTTAAGTATAATAGAAATCAAAGAACTCTACATTTCATTATGAAAAGATATCATAATTGGACTATTAATTAATATTACTGTTACTGAACTGTTAATCTGATATCCTTACTAATATAATAATAATAGTTCAACATTAATTATTATGAGGTTTAATAATTGCTTTCAAAAACATTTATCAAGAGAGTGATTAATGTAGATAATATAATCACTTTCAAACTTGGATTTAACTGCCTATTTCTTTAATATTGTCAAACTGTTGTATAATATCCATTCATATACAGTATTAATTAGATCATAATAGTAATGGTAACATTTAGTTTATATCAGTCTTTATAGTAGTAGTAATAGTTATTGAATGAAGATTTATAGTTCGGTTATTAGGAATACTGCGGTGACCAATAGGAATTAATGCTACTAATACTGATTTTAATATTGGATGTCTCAAAAAAATACTGGTCAGTAAAAAGTAATATCCCCGCATATTCCTAAATCCTAATCGACTGAACAACAAATCAAAGTATTTCCTTTCATTATAAAAGGAAAAAAATAGAATAAAATAACTTCAAATTTAGGTAATAATATTATTAAGTATGCCTAGGGATGATTGGAATGATTCTAGAGCTTTTAATTATTTAGGATTATACAAATATTATTTACAAAGGGTGCAGAAAAGCGTTAAACTGAAAACATAACCACCCCCATCCTCCATCCTGATCGATTGATCAAATGATTTTTAAAAAATGATTGTCCAATTTGACGAATATTTCACTAAAATAATCCTAAATTATTTAATTTTATAAATAAAAATAACAATTTAAAACTTTTTTTTTTGAAACTTAAAAATTATTTTTTGACTGTCAAATTATATACTTATCAGGTTAAAGATTCTGACCAATCAAAGCTTGATCGATTTTTGATCGATTTATTTGATTTATTCATCGATTCATCGATCAAAATAACAAAAGATAAAAAGATTCGCATAATAATTAATTAGGGAGAATGGATTTAGTTTAGTTTAAGGATTTAGATAGAGATTTAGAATAAATGATAAATGATTATAATTAGATAGTATTGATTATAATTAGAGATTATTGATTAAGTTAGATTAAGTTAGGAAAAGTTAGGAGGTTGAATAAATTGTGTCACGGGGCCCCTTAATGTAACAGGGAGTATTTAACGTATGAACTGGCCGAAATTAACGTTAACGCTATCGCGTGTAAGTGCATAACTCCCAACTCGGGCCAGTTCGTCACTGTACGTTAAGGACGCCCTTGTGTCACATCCCAACTGTAACTTATGGGCATAACCGAAAAAAATAAATCCGCTAAGTTATCATATTTCTTTGTTAAGGTTTATTATTGTATTACGTGATGATGCAATGGACATTTATTAAAAAAGACCTATTAAGTAAACCTGTTACTGTACCGACTACCGAGTAACTTTTTTATTCAAGAAAAAAAAAAAAATCTAAAGTTATGAAATAACTAAGCCCTCTATGATACCGGACTTTATGAAAAAAATCAAGAGAAAATTAAGCCTATTGATATCGATTGATAATTCATTGATATATCGGATTTGAAGGATTTCACATTAAACTAATAAACTGAGTCCGTTTGATAACAGCGGACTCACTCCGTCATTTCCGTGTATGATTTATTTCTTAATGATATTAATTATGATTAAACGATAAAATATTCAAGAATATAACATTCAACCGGTTTTTTTTTTTGTACCAAGCCAAGCCTTTTTTTTTCTTAATAAATTATAAATTAATATAAAAATTATGAATTTTATTTTAAATTTCGATGAATTTCAATATTTTAAAAATAGAAAAATTATTCTAAAAAAAGGTACATACTTAAATAAATAAAGTAAAAAAAAACAGTTTTATAAAAAAAAAAAAAAAAAAAAAAATTTTAAAAAAATTATTTAATAAAAATTTAGGATTTTTTTAAAAAAAAAAAAAAAAAAAATGAAAAAAAAAAAAATAAAAAAAAAATTTT
>QZLH01000632.1:0-16771 GCA_003833135.1 Oehlia diaphana
TTGGTGAAATTTAAGGAGTTAATCTGGGGTAAAATGTAGATCAGATCTGGGATAAAATATGGATCAGATCTGGGATAAAATATGGATCAAATCCGGGATGAAATATAGGAAAATCCGGGATTTGATCTGGGGTTTAAATCCCAGACTTTTGATCAGTATGGCGCTTCATAGTTACGCGAATTTTATGAAATTTGGATATTACTAATGTAAAACCCATATAATTAACAAAACAATCAACTAATACAATTTCAGTTAATTTTTTTATCCGATTTTTTTTTTTCAAATATTATTAGCTTTTTTTGTTGCCTTTTTTTAAAATTTTCATTTTTTTCTCAAATCGAAAATTTTATCGTAAAAGATATTTTAAAAAAAAATTTTTTGCGAATATATTTATTCAAAAATAATCTTATCCGATGAAGAGGAGTGATGAGGAAGATGAAGAGGAATAATGAGAAGGTAAAGAGGAGTGATGGGAGACGAAAAGGAGTGATGAGAGACAAAAAGAAATGATGTGAAGTAAAAAGAAATAATGGAAAATGAAAATATGTAATAGAAGATAATGAGAGACGAAAAGAATGGAATAATGAGAAGTACTAATAGGAAGTGAAAAATGATGAGACAAAAAATAAAAAAAAATGATCATGATAGGAGGTTGGGTAGCAAAAGATAATGATAGGAAACCAAGTAACAAATAAGTCATAAAGTAAAAAAAAAACTGAGTTAGTAAGAAACGAAATATAAGATAGAAACAAATAAAAAATAAAAAAATAAAAAATAAAAAGCATACCTTCAGTTTATTAATTGTAGAACTTAAAGAACTATAGATCTAAAAAAAATGAAATAAAAACGAAATATGAAGCGGAAACAAAATAAAAGAAAAATGAAAAATAAGAAATGAAATATAAAGTGAAAAACAACTGAACCTTAATTGCAGAACCAGAAGGACTAAAAGATCTAAAAATAATGAAATAGAGTTAGTAAGAAACAAAGTGTAAGAATATAAGTTAGAAATAAAAATAAAAAGAAAAAAAGAAAAATGCCTCGAGACCGAAAGAACCGAGGAAACGAACCTCGAACCTATAATGAAAATGAGTGACGCGATCATGTGGCCAATCTGGCCAATCAAAAATATTAAATCTGCCGCGTGATCGAAGACTCTTGCCCAATTCCCAATATAATTTTATAATTTTAATTTAATTTTATTAACCTATATTAAATTCCTAATTATAAGCAAAAAACTGCTGTAACCATCTTTAATTTACTTAGTATTACATTATTTACAAATACTAAAATCTTCTATTTAAACAAACTCATTGGTCCCTTGCGAAGCAACGGGTAACTGCTAGTAAATAAACTAAGTAAATATATAAATATCAGTTTTTTTTAATTTGTATGAAAATTCAGGTCTATAGTAGTTTCCATTAACAATTGGTAAATTATAAAATTTAATCTGGGTTTATATCCTTTCCGTAATTATCATTTTAAATATTTATTTGAAAACTTTTCTTTAAACGATGAACAATTGTTTAACTATACTTTAAATAATTATAAATAAATGAATATAGGATAAGTTATAAAATTTAAAAAATATTTCCATCTTAAAATAGTAACAACTAAATAATTAATCAATTTCATTTTAAATCTATAAATATAAGTAGATAAATTATTATAATAAAGTACTTTAATATTATGTAACTTAAATTCCTTCACTTCGTCTTTTAAATCAAATAAATCCACTTCACTCTTAATACATCCCCGAATTAAAGTATTATTAATAGCCAAATATTTAACTCTTTTCTTCTTCATAACATATTCTTTTATATAAGGTAAAATACCAATATAATTATCATCTTCCTGATTTGTATTTTTAATTACCAATTTATTAAAAAAATTATCTTGAGAATTTTTTAAGAATATTTCAATATCATTTGGTTTAATGCAAAGAACCAAACTTAAATATTCAAGTTTAGAAGGAAGTATTTGTCCTAAATTTTGTAATATTAACTTGATATTACTATATTCATTATCTTCATAATTACTTAAATTGATTGAAAGATAATTAAGATTTTGTTTATTATTTTCAATTAAACTGAATATTAAAGAAGTAATATCATCTTTAATTATGCTATGTAAACTAAATAATCTGATATTTTTACAATAATTTATAATTAATTGAAGTAATTGTTGATCTAATGATAAATCATTGTAATCCAAGTAATTACCAAAATTTTCCAAATAATTACCATATTTTTATAATAATAATTGTAATGATTCATTTTGTAATCTCATACTTAAAAATAAAGATTTTAATTTAAACTGTTTGGTTAATTTAATAATTTGTTGAACAAAACAATCTAAAGTATAACAAAAAATGATATGAACAGATTCTAAAACATTTAATTGTTCAAATATCTTATCTAAATTATTTATACCATTAAAATCGATATTATAGAAAGTGATTGTATTTAAGGTATTTGAACAATTGGATTCATTTGATAATAATGATAATAATAATGATTGATATGAAGTGAGGGTATCAGAATTGAAGGATAATTTTTTGAGATTTTGATTTGAATTAACTATTTGTGTTACACGATTTACAATTTTAGAGCTAGAACTTGAAATAGAAAATATTAAATTACTAATATTATTGTTAATGAAATTTGGATTTTGTAAAATTATCTCAAGAATATTTTCAATACATGTGTCATAATTTATGTCAGAAGCCTCAAGTTCAAGGGTATGTAAATTTACTTCATTTTCAATAAATAATTTAATTAATGACATACTAATAAAATTTTTAAATTCAAATTCTAAACCCATATTTAAGGTTATATCATTAGCTTTTAACCACATCACAATAGAAGTATTAATTTTACTTATGCATAAATATCTTATAAAACTAGGATAATTGAAAAGTGTATTTGAAGTTAACAAAGAATCAATAATTTGATATTCATTTAATGTTGCTTTTAGAAATTTATTCAAATTATATAAGTAAACTTTAATAAAATTGTAATTTCCGGTACGGATTGAAAATGGATTTTCCCATAATAATGGAATTGCTAAACGACACCATAGTTTATTAATTAAAATACATGGATATAAGTTTGAATAATCATTCTGAAAATATTCGATGATTTCATATAGTAGTTCAGGTAAATCCCCTGAAAATATTTTCGAACATGACATATTTGTAAACGAAAAGAAGAATAAGGGTGTATCATTTTATTGTAAGACCAAACTGAGTAAATTTATATTCAATTTTCGGAGTGATGATTCCGATATTGTCGCACAAATAATGAAATTGTGTGTGTGTAACATATTTTAATATTTGTTAAAGTAATACAAACAAAATGACATACGCAGTAATCAGCCACAAATAGTAATGATTTGTTATTAAATATATATACAGTTGACCCCCTATATGGTCACACCCTTCGGGACCAAAAAAAATTGGGGTAATTATAAAAATTCTATATGGTGTGACTAAAAATATTTTTTTTAAGAAGCTTATTAGTAACTTGGGCCAACGCAAATGTGCTTATAAGTGGGTTATATTATAAATTAAAATAAATTTTTTATTATCAATTTTTAATTTTCGCAAATATGTATAAAGATTTTAGTATCAAATATAATTTCTTAATAAGATTTTTTTTTAAAAAAAATAAAAAAAATGTATACTGCACAATTATGATTCTTGCATTGTGTGTTAAAGAAATTCATGTACTAAAAAAATGAAACCTTAAAATTTGTGTCATAATTATCACGCTTGATTAATTATTAATATTATAGCGAGCATTATGTATTAACTAGAAGTTTTATTTCTGATCGTATGAATTAATAAGACATGTCAAATAATAATAAAAAAAATTTTTAACTTTATTTACTTTATTTATAAAAAATGAATGACCATACAGTATATAAAATAAATAATTAATCAAGTTCCTTCTCAAAGTTATGAAGATTAAAACTTAAATCATAATAATATTTTAATTTAATATTATACAATTCAAATTCCTTTACTTCATTTTCAAAATAAGGCAAACCTTCATATTTAGAATTCCAAATAGCTAAATATTTGACCCTTTTTTCCTTCATAATAAATTTCTTTATATAATCAATAATATCATCATCATCTTTTTGCAATATTAACAATTTTTTAATGGAAGTATTTTGAGAATTTTTTAAGAAAATCTCTAAATCATTTTCTCTAATATAAAGAACCAAATTTAAATATTCTAACTTAGATGGAAGAATTTGTCCTAAATTTTGTAATATAATTGAACTACATTTGATATTATTACTACAATCTTGATAATCCTCTACAGTGATCGAAAGATGATTAAGATTTTGATTAAAATTTTCAATTAAATTTAATACCAAATAAGTGATTTTCATTCCAAATTTATATAAATCAAGAAATTTGATATTTTTACAATAATTTATAATTAATTGAAGAGATTGCTGATCTGATGATAAATCATCGTAACAAAATCCATAACCGAAATTTTCCAAGTAATCACCAGATTTTTGTAATAATAATTTTAATGATTCAATTTGTGGACCCCCATACATTAATAAAGATTTCAATTTAAATGGTTTAGTTAAATTAACAATTTGTTGAATAAACTTATTATTTAAAGTACAATACATGATATGAACAGATTCCAAAACATTTAATTTTTCGAATAAATTATCGGCCAAACTATTAAAATCGACAAAATATAATATAATTGTATTTAAGGTATTTGAACCATTTGATAATATTAATGGTTGATATAAAGAAAAGCTATCACGACTTAACATAATTTTTTTAAGATTTTGATGTATATCAATCATTTGTGTTATACGATTTTTAATTTGTATATCTTCATCATTAATCAAAATATAAATTTTTAAATTTCTAATTTTATGAATAAAAATTGGATATTGTAAAATTATTTCAAGAATATAATCAACGTATGTGTTAAAATAAGTAATGATCTCAATTTCAAGGGTATGTAAATTTACTTCATTTTCAATAAATATTTTAAATAATGACATATATATAAATTTTTTGAATTGTGAAGTTTTAAAAGTTTCAGACCATTTATCAACAGAAGAAATAATCTCATATATATTCAAAATTTTTAAAAACATAGGATAATTAAAAAGTGTAGTAGAAGGAAATAATTTATTAATTTCATAGTATTTATTTAATTTTGTTTTTAAATCATCATTTAAATAATGTAAGTAAATACCAATTACATTATAATTTTTTATGGGAATTGAAAATGGATTTTCCCATAATATTGGAATCGTTATACGACACCATAATCTGTTAACTAAAACACATGAATATAAGGTTGAATAATCATTATAAAAATATTTTATGATATCAAATATTAATTCAGGTAAATCTCCCGAAAATATTTTTGAATATGACATATTGTAAGCGAGTGGTATTCATTCGAAATAATATGCGTTACTAAAAAAAGTTTGTGACTGATTTATATTAACGGTGATCCCGATATTGCCGCACAGTCGCACAATTTACATTGTGATTGTGTGTAACTTGTTTAAGTTATAGGGCGCAATTTCTATGCCGTATCATATGAAATTATCACGCCACATCAGCACATCTATTACTGATCTCCTTGTATAACTATAATTTTTGAATCAAGTAAACAAACAATTTATTTTTGAATTTTTTTTTTTAATAATTTTATTTTAACGTGGTTAAAATAAAAAACTCTATAATTTTTATTAAAATGACAATCATTTCACCGACAGACAATTATTTATTTGTTCACAGTGTAATGTCGTGAATTACTTAGTTAAATTTATTAGTTATAAGGCGCAGTATTATATTAAAATTAGTATATAAATTTTTAGCAATTTAAAATTGTATGACGTTACAAATGTAACATCTGAGATGACGTTAAACTAAATGATTAGTAATTGAGTAACAGTCCATAATTAGATTTGGGAAGAGAATTAGAATCGATATACTGACATTTTAAGGAGGAGATTTGAAGATCAAAAGAAGGAAAATTTCGAAACTTCAAAAACATGAAAAATGGTATGTTCTATAGTAAACGGTTCGATTGAGTATAAAATTTGAAGGAATTAAAATTTTTAGGTTTCGACATCAAAAAGGGATAAAAATGTTGAAAATGTTTCTTGGAGAAAGTATTTTTAGGAATATCATAAATAGGGGCAAATTCTGAGTTTATGAAAATCAGGTTACGAATTAAGGGAATTATTTGAACATTTATTTTTGGATATATTTAGTAATGTTAAACAAAACATTTTTATATTTATATTATTATTATGATAAAAAAGTATTATTTTGTTAAGTCTAAGGTGGCAATGTGACTTCTCACGGGCTTACTAGGTCTTACAACAGACACACCTCGATCATTTAATCGATTACCAGTAAAGTATTAGTTATTTACTATGCTATCATGAACAAATAGAGTATTTGTAATTATATATTTATACAGTATGTTGTACCTATTGAATAAATAAATAAATAAATAAACAGATGGGGTATGAAGAAAAGGGTGTGAAAAAATTGGTATTGACCGCGAATGTAATCTGGATTGTGTACGTGTAATTTGAATTTTCTTAATTGACAATTATCAATTTGTCATATGTGTTATATTGCTTGTTAAGATTTTCCAATTTCCATAGAGAAAAAAAAAAATAATTCCCATTTACAAAAAAAAAAATAAAATAAAATAAACCTTATAAAGAATTTTATCCGTTATTTCTGTAAAAACTACGTAAAAATGAGCCTTTCCCGGATCCATCCACGAAAAATGTAAATAATTCAATAAATTCCGCGATATAATGTTATTAATTCCGGAAATATGAGCTTTTACGGAAGAAAGATGGAATATAAAAAACGGGTTATAAAATGATTGTCGATTGATAGTCGAAAGATAATAAATAATAGATAAGTATTCAACAATCCCGTAAATATAAATATTCTTGTCACGTACTCTGCCACGTAAATATTTTAGTCACGTAAATATTTTTTTAATATACATAAGTTATATACATTAATTAAAGGTAGTCTACCTTGTAATTACGCAAAACATAAATTAATGAAATATAATTTCGTTAGATAGCTGAAATCTAATTTAATAAGTAAAAAAATTTTAATTCCAATATTTTAAATTAGCACTATTTTCTTGCTTTATGTTTATTGCTTCATACTTGATATTTCCTGTGTTTTCCTTAAATTTTACAATTTTTTATTCATTTCAATGATTTAAATCGACACATGACCTATTGACCTACCTATATCACTCTGTTTGATGCCACTTACATTTTAGAGATGGTCTATATGTTGACATTGTTTGAAGAGCATGGAGAAAGTTTACGATATTTTGCCGTCAAGGTTGCTTTAATAGCTGCTTTCATTAGTTCGAAGATATTAACTGAATAAATTTGGGTTGCTCGATTGCAATCATTGGAATTTTGAAGTCGGGATAAAATTAACAATTCTATCCTTAGTTATCGCTTTTGATGTGAAGTTATAATCCAAACGAATCAAAAAAAAAATTTTAACAAACATGAATGTAGACTAATTTTTCATCGTCAAATATTCGAGAATAGCTTGTTAAAAAAGGCTGTTTTCTATTTCACTTGCTACTTTAATATTGACTTGGCATGATTAATTTAAGTCAAAAATAATCAAACATGATTTTATTTAAGTAAGATACATACATCAAATCTTAAACTAATTTGTACAATGAATAAATATAAACGTTAAATATGATAATAAAAGGTGATATAAAAATTTAAATAAAAATTAAGTTCCGTTAACCTTCAACTTTAGTAACAACTAATCCAAGATATGGATTAGGCTTATTACTCATAAGACTTCTTTCTTTAAATTGAAATCCTTCAATTGGTTGAAAAACAAAATTCCTAATTAACGTACTTAACAATATCTTAAATTCAGTTAAAGCTAATTTATTGCCTATACAAGATCTTGTACCAGTGATGAAAGGTAAATAATTATAATTTGTCACATTTTTAGTATATAAAGGATTTAACCACCTTTTTGGATCAAAATCATTTGCTGTTGGTCCCCATATTTCAGTTGATTTATGAAGTGCTGAAAGAGCTATCATTATTGTAGTATTCTATTTTTAAATAACAATAAAAAATGATTAAATTTGAGAAATAGAAAAACTTCAGCAAAATATATATATATAAAGAAATTTACAAATATATATATATTACCTTTGGAATTAAATATCCTCCAATAACTTTATCTTCAACATTAGCTCGACTAATCATCGGTGCTAAAATAAAATTATTTTGTGTTAATTAAGATGATTTATAAATGTATTAATTTGTATAAAAAAAAAATTATACCAGGAGAATGTGTTCTTAAAGTTTCTTTAACTATGCAATTCAAATATTCCAAAGAATTAATTTCATCAAATGAGGGATTGAATTTTGATTTATCAGGAAAAGCTTTAACTAGTTCTTCACGCAATAAATCTTGCTCATGTGGATATTTTGCAAGTAAATACAAAGCCCACATAATTGTAGAACTCGTGGTTTCATGTCCTGCTATTAGAAATGTCATAATCTGCAGTAATAATATTTAATTAAAACAAAATAATGAATATTTTCAGAAAAAAAAAAATGAGTAAATACTAATAATTATATTTTTCAAATATTACCTGATATTGTAATACTTCATCAGACAATCTCTCTTCAATAGGTAATGTTTTATTAATATTAATTAACAAGGATAATAGATCCTTACTTTTCAATTCTCCATTTTTCGCTTCATTATTTTTTTCTTCCATCAATTTCTTTGATTCTCGGTCGACAACTACACACGCATTTTTAAATTTTCGATTTATATCTATCGGAATGTTTCTAATAAATGGGATATAGCTTGATAATACACTGATGAAAAAACGTGCTACAGGATTTGTGGTATTACTAAAAAGAGAAGCATAAGCATCCGCCAATTCGTTTGAAGATGTTAACGAATTAAATTCGTAATTAAATCCTAAATAAATAAATGGAATTATATAAGTATGGGGCTATTAATATATCACGGTTACGGCACATCTACGAAATTACACAATTGCTTAATTCTGTAACCATAGAAAAACCATGTAGTAATTATAAAAACGCTGATGTCATCGTGAATTACACCATAAAAAGCACATTATACTCACCAACTAAGCCAATAACATCAAGGGTAGCCTTTGATATATATGGTGTAAGATTGATTTCAGATTCTCCTTTGTTTATTTTATCTTCTATCAACTCTTTTAAGGTAGAAGCCACTCGAATAAATGTTGGAACCATTTCCTAGAATGAAATAAATAAATGTGTTTTATTAATGTAATTTAATTATTAATTTTAAAAAATATTCATAAATATAATTACTTTGATGTTATTATGAGCAAAAGCTGGAATCATCATTTTTCTCTGTCTTTTATGTTCTTCACCTTCCGCAAGTACAAGTCCTCTACCAATAATTAAAATAAAATCATTCCACATTTCAGGAGGTTTAATAAAATCATAAACATGATTTAATGTGATATCTTGAATTATTTTTGTATCTGCGATAACAATAGTTGGTCGATTAAATATTCCATATAATTTTACAATTTTCCCATATTTTTGTATCCACTTAAGAAATGGTTCCTATACACATATAAAAGAAAGTATATGAGTTGATAAAATTACTAAACAAAATATAGACAATATATATACCTCTTTTGTCAAAATCGATTTAAAATTTCCAAAAATTATGCTTTCAGGTGGTGGGCCAGGAATTTTTCTCAAAGGGGAAATATAAAATGGCCAAATAAATAATTTATAAGTGATCCATCCTATAAATCCTAACACAAGAAAACCAACTAGAGAAGATAAATTAAGCATTTTTCGTTTTTTTTTTTTTTTTTTTTTTCTTTTTTTTTGAAAAATTTGGTTATTTATAAATGAAACAAACCCGGCTTTCGGCATTATTTACCCATGATATTAAAATATTCCGATGTTTAATTGGACCAAGGAAAAATGTTGGTCATTTATGCCACACTATAATTGCGATCTTGTTGAATAAAGCTAATTTATTTCACAAAGTAGATCCGTGATTTATCCGGTGTGTACTGTACGTTGTAATGCCATAGTATACATAGTAAAATTTATTAATTATGGGCACAGTATTATATTTAGAATTAGTGTATTAATTTTAATTTAGAATTGTATTTTTAATTGGTCCGTTAAACTAACAAGTATCAACCAATAGGATAGCGTCCGAGATGACGTTAAACTAATAGATTGTTAAATCAGGTGATTCAGGATATCAGGTGATCAATTTGTAGATCATGGCGTTAATGATGAAATGTTTAGTTTCACAATCAAGCAACTAATTGATTTGTGGTGAATTATGAAAAATACAAAATAATTTGTGGAGTTCCTAAATAGGCGAAAAATATTTGTGGGAATCTTATTTTAGGATATTGCGCAGCACTCACAAATGAAATTGCAACCTCCCCAAAAACAAGTTACAATTTTGGAGATTTTAATTAGAATTATTTATTTTATTAACAAATATTATTAAACCAAGCATATGAGTGTATTTATATTTTATCATTAATAAAGTGTTATTTGGTTAATATCTAAGGTGGCAACGTGATTCATCACGGGCTTAGGTATTACAACGTTATATTAATTTTCGCCCTTGATTCTACTGTAGTGAATAATTTGTTTCACAAATCGGCAATGTTGATCCTCCGTGATTTATCCGTTGTGTACTTTATAGGTTATATTATACTACGAACCTTGTAATAATTATTAATTTATCAAAATGAATTTACAGTCTACCCTTGATATAACGAATTCAAAGTTTTGCCATTTAACCAATCACATTTGTCAAAATTCCCTGAATCTACAAATCATAATCAAGTTCTTCGCTGTAAGATTACAACGAATTTGAGGAGGTTTGTTATATTGTCATTGATTGGTGATCCTGCCCAATTTTGTAGAACAAATAAACAATGTAGATTCTATGTCACTATGTCATGAATGTTTGATTTATCATTAAGATCATATATATTTATTTTATTTGTTATATTTATTTTATCTGTTATATATGATATGTATGATTTATTGTTATATCAAAATATACTGTTAATTTTATATAAATACAATGCTGTAAACAAGTGAGAAGAAGACGCTAAGGTTATTTAGTTTAAGAATCATGATGAAGTAATTTAGGTTTAAATGGATCCTTTATTCTTGTCTGATAACTGAGTACCCAAGGTAGTGGTGCTGTTATATTCACGTCTGATTGGATCATTATGATTGTTTAAATCTTTATTCATGTCTGATTGTATATGCCAGAGTGTTGCTATACTTTATTCATATCTGATTGGATTATTTGTATTAGTTTATTGTCTTTCTTATTTTAATAAATCTTCTGCTTACCATTTTCATTTTGTTTACATTTGTAAACACTAAAAGAACTGACCTAACAATATCAAGGGCAGACTGTACGAATTTTTTTTATAAAAGTATTTGTTTCTTTTTTTTTTAAAAAAAAAAAAATATCAATAATTTTTCTTTTAAAAAATACTAATATTGGAAATGATTAACATATAAGTTAGAACTGGCTAAAATTCTTTAACTGGTTAAAACTGATTAACTAGTGTTTCAAAAGGTTTGAGAATGTACTTGAGCTTAACCTGAATATAAAACCAAACTCGATAAATATTCGAGTTTACATTTATGTAACTTGACCTTTGATCCGACCCAACGTAGTTTAACTCCCGAATAATTCGGTAGATCACACAACTTTTACAAATAAAATTCAATATTATTTTGGGGTTTGCTTTTTATCGCACAGTGAAATATCGCATCCCCATATAAAAGTCAAAAACAGTATTCTAAACCATTTTGATATACTAAATATAATTGCAAAGCAGGCATACTATATGGTTTTTAAAAGTGCTACAATAGGTAAATAATGGTTTGCGTCAAAAATGTAAAAAATCGAAAAAAATTTGAGAATTAGAAAATTCGCCAAAAAGGGAGGAGCGATATACTATCACACATGCGAAATAATCCTTTTATTATTATAGTAAAAACAAAAACAATTTTGAAATATATTTACTGCACATGTTAAAGTTATAGAGTATAAATATCCAGCTTTTCATGTACTCGTTATGCATCGAAATAGTTCAAAGAATGGTAAGGATAGTCTACTTCAATGATTGTCATAATTACATTTAATGTAAAATTTAAATTCTAAAATTTATAACTCATTAGATTCTTATTTTCATATCCTACACCCACCAAGACTTCAAACACATACATACACGGATCACATTAGTTTGAAATTAATCTTTCAAGAACATTATCTTTTTGTGAACACAAATGACCCTATAAAAAAAAAAATCTGGAAAAAACTCCAATAAATGATCATTTTTTCTTGTTTATATTCCGAAGAAACTCAGACACGTGATCATTTTTTCTGAAAAATTTTTTACAGAGCGAAGTTCACATATACAAACGTCCACTTGATTCTATCAAACCAACCTTAAAACCATAAACTTCCAATGAGCTTTACATTCTAATAAAAGTTTGTTTCTTAAAGAATTTCACTTTCCAAGAGAGATTCACTCATTTTAATTTTGATAATACAATTAAAGTTAGAAATTTAAAAGTAAATATAATATCAACTTATCACCTGATAATCTGATTAAACCCGGGTCAACCCACTCTGACCCGACTGGTTAAATCAAACCCAGGACTCGTGTCAAATAATGAAAGGCCTGATTCAGATTTAAACACGAGTCGTCGAGTCAGGTCAAATAACTGGGTCTGAACTGACCCTTTCAGAACACTACAATTAACCGATTAATTATAGCAGAGACAATACTAAAAAAGATGATAATAATAGAACACATAGTTATATCCAAAGAAATATTTATAATATTATGAATTATGCGAAAATTTGATCTTTTAAAAATAATTTTAAAAATATAAGTTCAATTTCAATGAAAAATTACAAATTCAGTCAACCTCCCATATAGTCTCCTCCTATCTAATCACATCCTCCCATATAAGCACATTTGCATTGGCCCAAATTACTAATAAATATATTGAAAAAACCTCCTCTTTAGTCACATCATACAGTATTTTTATAATCACATCATTTTTTTTTTTGGTCCTGAGAGGTGTGCTTATATGGGAGGTTGACTGTAATTATTTATTTTGAAATTAATTAGAGCGTCTCCACTAGAAAAGTTATGTTACGATTCTTGCATTGTGCCAAAGAAATTATGGTATTTTTGCCCGAAGCGTGCGAAGGATTATACAGTAATCCATATCATGCAAAGGTTTGTCTGTCACGCCGCGTGTATGACGTGAATAACCAATCAATTTTTAAAATCAGACGTAACAATTTATACGAACATGATAGGTGTAACAACGTAACAACAATAACAATAAATTAAGGCCGATAAAATATTAAAGCTCCGGAAATCCCGACAGTAGTATTAAATTGAAAAAAAACTAATAAAAACTTCACAACTTTATTTATAAAGATAAATGTTTGTATATAATAATTTTAACTTACTAATAAATCACAAATAATTAATCAAGTTCCTTCATAAAATTATAAGGATAAATAAGCGTTGTAAAATAATATTTTAATTTAATATTATACAACTCAAATTCCTTTACTTCACTTTCAAAATAAGGCAAATCTCCATATTTAAAATTCCAAATAGCCAAATACTCAACCCTTTTTTCTTTCATAATAAATTTCTTAATATAATGTAAAATATCATCACTACCTTTTTGCATTATTAACAATTCCTTAATAAAAATATCTTGAGAATTTTTTAAGAAAATTTCAAAATCATTCGTTTTAATTTTAAGAACTAAATTTAAATATTCTAATTTAGAAGGAAGGATTTGTCCTAAATTTTGTAATATAGTTGAACTACAAATGTTATTACTATCATGATAATCATCTATACTAATTGAAAGATAATTAAGATTTTGTTTAACATTTTCAATTAAATTGAATATTTGATAAATAATTTTCATTCTAAGTTTACATAAATCAAGAAATTTGATATTTTTACAATTTGTAATTAATTCTAATAATTGTTGATTTGATTGACCATCATAATCAAATTCATATCCGAAATTCTCTAAATAATCACCAGATTGTTGTATCAATAATTGTAATAATTCAATTCGTAATTTTTCGTTCATAAATAAGGATTTTAATTTAAATGGTTTAGATAAATTAATAATTTGTTGAATAAAATCAGAATTTAAAAAATAACAATAAATGATATGAATAGATTCCATAACATTTAATTGTTCAAATACTTTATTTAATAGATTGATTATACTCCCAAAATTGATGCGATAAAGTATGATTGTATTTAAAGTATTTAAACAATTAGAATCTTTTGATAACAATAGTGATTTATATAAAGGTAAATAATCGTGACTTAATAAAATTCTTTTAAGATTTTTATGTAAATTAATAATTTGAGATATACGATTTTTAAGTAAAGTATCTTCAAAACAATAAGTATTATAAATATTAGTATAAAAACTTAAATTTTTAATATTTTGTATAAAATTTGTATTATTTTGTATAATTAACTCAAAAATATCATTAAAATATTCATTATAACGATGATCGATAATATCAATATCAAGGGTATATAAATTTACTTCATTTTTAATAAATATTTTAAATAATGATATACTAATTAATTTTATAAATTCAACTTTTGAGTATATACTAATATTTTGTATAAAATATTTATTTACGGGTTTTAAGGTTCTAATAGCATCTTTAGACCATATTTCAATACAAATCATGAATTTCCATGTATTCAAATATTTTATATAATTAAGATAATTGAACATTGTATTTAAAGGTTTTGTTTTAAAATCTTCATTTAAATTATGTAAATACATTTCAATAAAATTATAATTTCCGGTACGAATTGAAAATGGATTTTCCCATAATAATGGAATCGCTAAACGACACCATAATCTGTTAATTAAAATGCATGAATGTAAAGTTGAAACATCAGTCTGTAAATATTTCATAATTTCATATGTTAATTCAGGTAAATCACCTGAAAATATTTTTGAACATTTCATTATATTATAAACGAAGAGGGAAAGTAAGGGTATTTATTTTATTTACTATTGTCTACCAGATAAATTTATTAATAATTTTCGGAACGGTGAATCCGATAATGTCGCACAAATAATGATTAGGCAATAAGTTCAGTAAAATTAAATTACCCCAGTAACACCCGAAAATGTCACAAGTCATGTGAGATCAGATACGATATTTATGATAACCATTTATAGTATAGTATAACAAATAAGGGGTTAAAGTACATTTACGGCGAAATTCCCATTCCGCTGAAACCATTTCACCGAAGGGACATTTCGCCGAAAGTGAATTTTATTGAAGTCATTTCACCGAATCGTCCATTTTATCAAATTCCATTTCGCCAAATGAACATATTCGCAGAAAATGAAGTAGCGATTAACATTTTAATAAAAAATATTCATCGCGTAATGAAAATAAAAATTAAATCATTTTTGGAGATTTTTTTTTTTCCAGAATATTATCATTTTTAACATCCAAGTAGCTGGTATTAATTGTTAAGAAATAAATAAATGACTTTATTTTCCTGAATACATTTATTCACGAAAAAGTAAATAAAAAAAAGACTATTAACATATTAATTTAACGAGATAAATTTAATAAAAATCAGCTAATTTCGAAAATTTTTCTAGAAAACATTATTTTTATGTATTTAGTATAAAAACAATGAAATAACTAAATGGAATAAATAATTTTTCGACGAAATGTCCATTAGGCGAAAAGTCCGGATACCTAAATAAACTAAATTCGCAAAAAAGAACTACTAATTAACATATGTGTTATCTTCCTATTATCATAACGATCTAATCTTCTGATGCGTAAAACACGTGCATTAGTAAACTATTTATACTCCGCAAGAGAAAAAAATATATAGGGTTGTAAATGCCAAATTTTATTTTTGATCTTTTATCTTTTTTAGCAAATAAATAAAGGAAAATGGTAAAATCAAGTTAAAATAATTAGTACCAAGCTCAAGACCATTTTATATATTATTAGGCCTAACTAAATTCGTACAAAATTTAAACATACTCAACACAGCCACCGGGAATGTGGTTTTGGAGTTACAGGCTTGGGCATATGTATCTGTATCCAATATTTTCACGAAGTCATGTGATAACCTACCTAAAATTTCCAGAATTGAAGATCAATAATCTTGAGCACGTACAAATATAAATCAGGAGCCACAGAAAATGTCTCTCCCAACGATATGAAATTATTTTTTTACATGAACATCCAGAAGGTCCGAAGTGGGATTATTATCTTATGTTCACTGTAGCAAGTCTGCAGTAGCTTATTGGGTGAAAAATACCGTCAAGATAAGAATTTAACCGATGAACAGAAGTCAGGCCAACTACACAGCACCACCAAAGAACAAGACAAACGATTTGTGAAGTTAGCAATGAAAAAACATGATATTACCAGTACTGAAATTCAACAAAAACTTAAAAATAAGTTATCAATCCTTATAAAAAAAGTAGATACGTTTTTTATACTGAAAGATACGTTTTGTATACTGAGAGATACGTCTAGATACGTCTAGATACGTTTTGAGATACGGAAAAATGCACAATTCCGTATCTC
>QZLH01000632.1:17180-39489 GCA_003833135.1 Oehlia diaphana
CCCTATAAAAAAAGTAGATACGTTTTTTATACTGAAAGATACGTTTTGTATACTGAGAGATACGTCTAGATACGTCTAGATACGTTTTGAGATACGGAAAAATGCACAATTCCGTATCTCGCATGATACGTTTTTTCAGTGTCTCCGTATACAAAACGTGTCTTGCAAGATACGGAATTGTGCATTTTTCCGTATCTCAAAACGTATCTAGACGTATCTAGACGTATATCTCAGTACACATAACGTATCTTTCAGTATAAAAAACGTATCTACTTTTTTTATAGGGAATGTTAGTTCAAGATCAATTAGGCGACGTTTTGGTGAGTCTGGGGTAAATTTATGAAAGAAACTTTCAAACCTTTGCTTTTTGAGAAACACAGAACTAACCGATACATTAAAAATTTGACTGGAAAAGTTATTTTTTGCTAATGAAAGTACTTTTCAATTATTCCAGTCAAATAGAAAGGTTTGGAAATTCGTTGGGAGACCAAAAGTGTTCCATATAGTCAAACATCCACAGAAAGCTCACGTTTGGAGTTGGTTTTCTTCTATAGGATTTGGTAAGTTGATATGCTTTGAAAGAAATCTGGATGCCCTTTTTATGTGTAGTGTCTATGAGAGGGGTCTTTTGCCTTCTGCCTGTAAGCTTTTTAGCGAAGATAGCATGGATTAGATCTTGCAAGAAGACAATGATCCTAAGCACCGCCCAAAAATATGCAAAAAAAGTGAAGAAAATGAAGTGATCTTACTTTCTTGGCCATCTATGTCTCCTGATCAAAATCCTATAGAAAATGTTTGGC
Source organism: Oehlia diaphana (assembly GCA_003833135.1). NCBI lineage: Eukaryota > Fungi > Glomeromycota > Glomeromycetes > Glomerales > Glomeraceae > Oehlia > Oehlia diaphana. Next base: position 17,981 of record QZLH01000632.1, read on the forward strand.
AGTTTCTGAAAATAAAAATTTCAAAAAAAAAATTAAAACAGCTAGGAGATCAAGGGCAGAATTAACAAAAGAATGGAACTAATTACCGGTTCAATTGGCTAAAATTTTTGTTAATAGTATGGAAAAGAGAGTTACAGAATAATAAATGCAGGGGGAGGGATTTTACTATTCCTATAAAAAAAATTCTTGAAAAAACTCCAATAAATGATCATTTTTCTAGTTTTTATTCCGAAGAAACTCAGACATGTTATCATTTTCCGAAAAATTTTTTATAGGGTATGTGTTAATGATCAGGACTCATCTAATAAAAAATTTTTTTGTTGTTTATTAATGTTTTTCAATGACGTGGTACAGATACTTATGTCCGGGACTGTATCAAGATTCCAGAATATCCCAGTGTCTAATGTTGGTGCTCAAATTAACACATCAACACAAAACCAACAAATAATTATTAGAAATTTACAAGCTATTCAGCAAACTCTACAAGACATCCACAAAACCAACGAAACATACAGCAATCTCAGAGAGCTGATCGTAGACGACTAAGGAGGATACAGCGTTTAATTCAAGCCTTGTATGTATTTTTAAATAGTTTTTGCAAAAAAATCATTGTAATGGATAAATGTATATTTTTATTATTTAGAGACGTCCGTTCTTTTGTAGGACAATAAATTCTCGAATCATCAACACACGTGAGAGAATTTAAAGTCCTATCAAATCTTCGTAATGTACTCCCAACAATTTTCCCATGAATGTGTCCCAACTTAGGAGGGCGAATGGTATATATAATATATATTGCCAACACAATCTTACTTTTTTAATGATTCTAATGGTTTGCAAATTGTTTTTTAAATGTATAGGGCAAGCCATAGATAATTTCTTAGCCTTCTACGTCTTGCAGGGCGGGAGTTTAGTGCGAGATCTGAGAAGACGTTGAAGACATTTAGCAGAGTACATAGGTATAAAATTGTTGTAATTACCACCAGGATCTTGAAGTTAATTTCTTTATGTAATCAAAAATTTATCTAAAAAAATAAATAATATTTGCTACTTTTTTTGCGTATATATTATATATATACAATAAAAAAAAATTATTTGGTACACTACATTATTTCTTTGCTACTACACTAGGTTTTCGGAATAAATAATCCTTGTTGTTTAATGAATGTTATTTAATGATAATGTTGATGATGTACTGTAAATAATAAGATTGATTTTTTCGCTTTATTTTACTCACACAAGGTGGATAAAAGGATTAACCAACAGGGACACCACCTTCCTATATAATTCAGGGAAATTACGTTAATATTATCGCATATCGAAAATCTGATCAACGGATCCACTTAAAATCATAATAAAAAAATTTTGGCGCTACTCATATACAAAGATCAATGAATTTATATTCTCCAATTTTTACAAGTTTAAATCAACTATTGGACTAGTGGTGCTGACTTTTCTTTTTTTAGCTACGTCACTCATTAAGTCAACAAAGGTAATAACTTGTGACGTATTTATAGTTCGATATTATATAAATTATTATAAAATTTCTCTGTGACTACGTGAGCATCTGCAGTGACGTTATTGACGTAACTTTGTCATGGCAGTTATGTCGGTAAAATTTGCATCTCTAATTAGGACGTCCACATGGGACAACCAATTGAATGTTCTAGCTATAACAAACACGGAATAGATCACGCGCAGATGAATTAAAAGTAGCGAAATTCAAATTATTTATATAGGTTAATCTAATATTAATTTCTTTAATTATATAAGACTGATACTGACTGAAAAATCAGTCTTTTTGAGCCGGCCCATTCAAACTAGGTTTATTTCTTAAAAAATGAACTTTAACTTTATATAAATAAAATTGTCATGAAAAAAAAAAATTCTCAATAAAGGTTAATATCTTTATAAATAATCGATCTTCTTTATTAAAGAATAAATATTACAACTTAAATATAAATCATGAAAATTTCGGACTACAACATTATGTAACTTATATTCACTCACTTCATCTTTAAAATCTGACAAATCGCAATTTAAATGTCTAATAGCTAAATACTTGACTCTTTTCTTCTTCATAATAAATTCTTTCATACAATATGTAATATTATCACTATAATGTTGCATTATTATCAATTTATTAATAAAAGTATTTTGAGAATTTTCTAAAAATACTCTAAAATCATTTTCTCTAAAAAAGAGAGATAAACTTAAGAATTCTAGTTTAGCAGGAAGGATTTGTCCTAAATTTTGTAATATGATTGCAGTATCTCCGACTGTTAAACTAAGCTTTGATAAACCGATTGAAAGATAATTAAGACTTTGTTTAATATTTTCAACTAAATTGAATATTTCAAAAGAAATTTGACTTTCAAAACTAAAAAGACAAAGAAATTTTGCATTTTTATAATATTTTGTAATTAATTCTAATAATTGTTGTTTTAATGATAAATCACAATTATATCCAAGATCATAGCCAAAATTTTCTAAGTAATCACCAGATTTTTGTAATAATAATTGTAATGAATCAATTTGTAATGAATCAATTTGTGATATCTTATTTATAAATAAAGATTTTAATTTAAATGGTTTGGTTAAATTCATAATTTGTTGAGTAAAACCAGCATTTAAAGAAGAACAATTAATGATATGAACAGATTCTAAAACATTTAATTGTTCAAATGTTTTATCAAGATTAATTATTCCTTTAAAATCGACATAATAGAAAATGATTGTATTTAAGGTATTTGAACAATTATAATCTTTTGATAATAATAATGATTGACATAAACGAAGACCGTTAGTACTAAATAACATTCTTTTGAGGTTATTTTGTGAATTAACCATCTGTAAAATATGATTATTAAGCATATTTTCATTGCTATTTAAAATAATAAGGTCTAAATTTTTAATATTGTGAATGGAATTTATATTTTCTAAAATTAACTCAGTAATATTATCTAAATATGTGTTTAGCATCTCAATTTCAAGAGTATGTAAATTTACTTCATTTTCAATAAATATTTTAAATAGTGATACACATGTATCGATCCATATTGAATGAAATCTACTTTCAGAGTATGAAGTTTTAACATTAGTACTCAACCAACTTTTAACAGAAGAAATGAATTTCAACATATTCAAATATTTTAAATACATAGGATAATTGAACAATGTATTTGAAGTTAATGAATTTTTAATAACTTTATATTCATTTAATTTCGTTTTAAATTCATCATTTAAATTATGAAAGTAAATATCAATAAAATTATAGTTCATGGTAGGAATTGAAAATGGATTTTCCCATAATAATGGAATCGCTAATCGACACCATAATCTGTTAACTAAAATACATGAATGTAAAGTTGAAAAATCATTTTGGAAATATTTTATAACTCCATATGTTAATTCAGGTAAATCTCCTGAGAAAATTTTTGAACATGACATTGTAAGCGAAGAAAGAAAAAAAAAGGGGGGTATTTGTGTATCAAATTTTAAATTTTATTATTATTCTTTATTTATATTTTTAATTGTCGCACAATTCATGTGAAATAATTAGGCGCAGTTTTGTCGCAGTTTTAATTAGTATTACTGCAGATCATAGAAAAAAAGTATTACATTTTGTTATTATGCCATATTTATTATATTAATGGTGTGTAAATAATTAGGCACAGCAGATTGCAAGCATGTGACCATTATGTAACTATATAGCAAGGTTATTACCCGGGGCGCCGGGGTACTGTACTCCAAAATAATCATTATTACCTTTTACGCCTCAACGCAGATCCATTAACACCAATAGAAAATGAATTTTCACATTTTGCCGATCTCGACCATGCCCGATATAGTTATGATATGAATTTCACGATCAGCAAATTTTACGCCTTAAGGATAACTGGACGCCTTACGAAATAGAATTTTTTCTGACAATTTTCATATAAAAAACACGTGATATATCTCGGATTTTTTTCGTTGCCGCAGTTTAATTTTCCCGCAGCGTTTACCATGTCGAGAAACAGGTGGAATTGCGGTCAGCATCTACAAGAAATTAATAAAACTCATCTCAACAACGTTATACCACGTGATAAAAAATTTTATCAACAACAAACGGACCAAAACATAGGAGATTCTAAAACATTAATCGTTCAAATGCTTTGTCTATAATTGATTACACCATCAAATTGATTTCATATAATATATCTGTATTTTAAGTATTTGAACAATTATAGTCTTTGATAAAATATAATGATTGATAAGAAAGGAATCTTTTTTATCCAATAAAATTTTTTTTAAGATTTATATATAAATTAATTACGACATTTAATTGATGCATATTTACTACAACTGTTGCTATCAAAGAAACTAGATAGATACCTTATCTACCATCATACATAGAGGTTTAAATTTTAATATTGTTGATGAAATTTGGATTTTGTTAAATTAATTAAAAAATGTCAGAACGTAATACGTTAATAGAATATTTTTTGAATATGACATTGTAAATGAAGTGAGAAAAAAGGGTATTTGTGTATTACACTTTATTACTATATATTGTGCCCGATTTATATTTTTTGGAATGGTATTATGATTAAAAAGGTAATTATGATCTCAGAAATAAACAATTAAATTTTTGAAAAAAACGTGTCTGTTTCATAACCTTTAATTTCAATTAACTTGTATGGATTGATAAAAAAAAAAATTGGAACTCTATAATTTTTGAAGTATCGTATTCGCCAAAAATAAACAATCTTTTATTATTATAGGGTTATTATTGGGTACAAATATATTTGTTCAAAATCTGCAACTTTTTTTATATTAAGTTGCGCCAAATCATCAATTTATGATCATCTAAGATTATACAATGGTGTCATTATCAGTGGGAAATCGGTATTGATATGGAATTAGAAATTGGGAAATTGGTAATCAATGAAACTGACAAACAAGGCAATTAGGATGATAATACTTTTAATGGCAGAATAGACATTGCCAGAATAGCATAATTTTCTTCATTAAACATTATATTCAATTCTAATTACATAAATAAATTTTATGAGTTGCTTATTTTTGAGCAAATACGGTCCCTATAAAAAATGTTTATCCGATAAATATTCGGAATGGGCCAATTTTCCGGACACTCGCATGCCATTATACAATATTTGTTACAATATAAGTAAAAGAGAAAATTTGAAATAATCAATAAGCATAATATGCATGAATTATGATATGTCAAATTACAAATTTACACTTGAATATACTACCGATTTCAAATTTTTAAACTCGTTGTACGTAATAAAAGTTCCTGATAATCTTAATAAAAATTTTTATTTATATAAACAAATATATAAGCAATTATATATAAAAAAAATATTCTAAATGATATTTTTAAATTACTAATAAATGACTAATCAGATTCCTTTGTAAAATAATAAACGTCAATCAGTTCATTGTAGTAACTTTTCACTTTAATATTATACAAACTAAATTCTTTCACTTCATCTTTCAATGAGAATAAATCCTTATCACAACCAAAATCACAATCAATAAAAGACAAATATTTAACCCTTTTCTTTTTCATAATATATTCTTTTATATGAGGTAAAATGCTATTTTGACCTTGTATGATATTCATTATCAACAATTTCTTAATAAATGTATCTTGAGAATTTTTTAGAAATACTTCAAAATCATCTGCTTTAATTTTAAGAACCAAATTTAAATATTCTAATATAGGAGGAAGAGTTTGTCCTAAATTTTGCAATACAGTTGAACCAATATGTTCAGTATTATTATATTCAATGATGCTGATAGAAAGATAATTGAGATTATGTTTAATCATTTCAATTAAATTGAATGAAGTAATTTGTCCTTCAAATTCATTAAAATCAAGAAATTTGACATTATTACAATATATTATAAGTAATTCTGACAATTGTCGTTTAAATGATAGATCATAATTATAATCAAATTTATATCCGAAATTTTCTAAATGACCACCAGATTTTTGAAATAATAATTTTAATGATTCAATTTGTGTTATCTCACTTATAAATAAAGATTTTAATTTGAATGGTTTAGTTAAATTAATAATTTGTTGAATAAAATTATTATTTAAAAAAGAACAATAAACAATATGAATAGATTCTAAAACATTTAATTGATCAAATATTTTATCTAAATTATTTATATCTTTAAAATTGATGTAATAAAAAATGATTGTATTTAGAGTATTTGAACAATTATAATCTTTTGATAATAATAATGATTGATATAAGGGAAAATTATTATAAGATAATAAAATTTTTTTAAGATTTTGATGTGAGTTAATTAATTGCAATGTACGATTTTTAATTTCTACTTGTTCATTATAATTGTTATAAAAATTCAAATTTTTAATATTGTTGATGAAATTTGTATTTTGTAAAATTAACTCAAGAATAACATCATAATACATGTTATAAATATTACTTATGATCTCAATTTCAAGAGTATGTAAATTTACTACATTTTTAATGAAAATTTCAAATAGTGACATATAAATTAATCTTTCAAAATTGGATGCAGAAATATTTGAATTTAATAGTAAATATCTATTTATAGGTTTTAAAGTTCCGATAGCAGTTTCAAACCACTTTTCGACAGAAATAATAACTTTAAATATATTCAAATATTTTATAAAACTTGGATAATTAAAAAATGTATTTGAATGAAATAAATTATCACCAATGTTATACATGCTTAACTTTTTTTTAAGATCATCATTCAAATTATGTAAGTAAATTTCAATAAATTTATAATTTTTTGTAGGAATTGAAAATGGATTTTCCCATAATAATGGAATCGCTAAACGACACCATAATCTGTTAACTAAAATACATGAATGTAAAGTTGAAAAATCATTTTGAAAATATTTTATAATTCCATATGTTAATTCAGGTAAATCTCCCGAAAAAATTTTTGAACATGACATTGTAAACGAAGAAAGAAAAAAAAGGGTATTTGTGTATCAAATTTTATTATTATTCTTTATTTATATTTAATTTTTAGTTGTCGCACAATTCATGTCTGTGTAACATATTTAGTTTGGTCACAGTTTTAATTAAAATTACTGCAGATCATTAGATCCTGAACTGCAAATTTCTTACGATGTGAGTGATTTTAAGAGGCTTGCAAATGGGACCCGGCAGATCCGGGTTTGGGCCGACAAACATACCTTCAAAATTCACCCGTCCGGGCCGACATGATACCTGGATTTCGTAATTCCGGCCAAAATCGGCTTAATTCCGGCCAAAATTAAACTAGCCAAAGATTTGGCCAATTTTTTTTGTTTTTACAACTTGATATAATAATAGTCAGGGGCACTTTAGGTTAATTTAGCCTTGGAGGATTATGGGATGATATACCTAATGAAAGACTAGCAAATTTAGTATATGAATGAGTTAGAAGAGACCATATTGATATTATATAATACGTAATGGTAATTATTTTTTCGAAAATAAAAATTACGTACCTTATATACAAGAAACCATTTAATTGTCATGGAAGATAACGGTGCAGTTTCAACAAGCACCCGCTACCGGAGCTGAATCCAAATGAACTGTTTTTTATCAAAAATATCTCTGATATAGATACTCTCGTCCTTCATTTGCAGCAAAAATTTACCTCTTCGAGGAAGTGCGAACCCAAAATGCCTAAGGAGAGATTAGAAGAATGCAAGAAAGAAATTACATTGGAATTGGAATTGCGAGATTACCAGAGTTACTGGGTAATAATATTAAGTGTAAGTATTATTGTATCACTAATTTTTGAATTTTAAAAATGTTTCTAAATATTTTTTTTTTTTTTCTTTTTTTTAAGAAATTTATTCTTGATTTTACAAATAAAAATAAAAAGTTTCAATGAAACATCTTAAAGATATTTTTTTTACTCATTCCAAATTTAAAAACAATAAAATTTAAATTTTATCTTTTGACTCTTAACTTTTTAATTATCACCTAATCAAGAAAAAGAGGCGTTTAAAGAATAGCATAAAAATCCAACTTGTGAATATTAGAAAGAACTTTGTATAAAGTTAAACATGAGGCAACTTAATGATTTTGCAATAAAATATTGTTGATTATCCATTATTGTCTAAAGAAAGATAATAATTTTGAATGAAGTTTCTATACATTTTAAACATATCTTTATCAACGAACTCAGCCAACTGGTTGATTTACGCGTAATTTACTATATAAATAACCAATAACTGTACCACAATCAAGTACTAAAAAAAATATTACCCATGATATGTAGCACATAATCTGGGTTTGATATTCGATGCATATGATAAATCCAGAAGTAAATATTGATAGTATAAATAAACCATAAATATTTATTTATCCCACGGTTCCAAGTGAAAATTTGTGATTTTTTTTTTCGATATTCTCACAGGTGGTGTTTATTTAGAAAAAATGGGAATAAAATTATTAGTCAAAATAAATATATTAAAGGGCTTTATGGTACGGAATAAATATTACATATATGACTCATAAGACATAAATATATTTAATATTACACCAAAATTACTAATTAATTGTATATTGTTCTAAAAAATAGACTAAAAGTATCAAATTTTGACTCATCATGTGATATGTAAATGGGGATAAAATCAGATCGCATTTTTTTTAGGAGTTAGGACTTCACTCTTTTATTTACTAGGGCTTCACTCTTTTCATTAGGACTTCACTTTTTTCTTTAGGACTTCACTCTTTTCTTTAGGACTTCACTCTTTTTATAAGGACTTCACTCTTTTCATTAGGACTTCACTCTTTTTATTAGGACTTCACTCTTTTCATTAGGACTTCACTCTTTTCATTAGGACTACACTTTTCATTAGGACTTCACTCTTTTCTTTAGGACTTCACTCTTTTCTTTAGGACTTCACTCTTTTTTTTAGGATTCGCTTCTTTCTTTCCTTTGGTCTTTTGGGTTGAGTAAGTATCATTTTATGTTCTTACAAGAGAAAGGAATTCATGTGTACATGGTTCTGTTTGCTAGGCAAAATTATTTTGCTAATGACCAGCTGCAGCCTGAGAGAAACTGAGGTTCTATAGTTGTTTTATGATGAATATTGTGGCAGTGTTCAGTGTTTATTGGACTGCATGAGGTACCTCTATGCACCTTGCTCTCTTGCATGATAGTACTTTCTTATAGGGTTTATATGTTTGCCATCATACTAATCCTTTTGTATTTTAGATTCTTCTCTTTAGTATCACAAGTACTCTTGGATATTATTGAAGATTTTATGACTATATTTTGTTATGATTTGGTAAATATTTAGAATATTTTTATTTTCACAGATAAAATTCATACAAATAACATTAATTAATGTTTAAATTTATAACTCTTTTCTTTTTCTTTTAGGAAATTTTTTCTTTGGGATTTTGGTTGGTAAGTATCATTTCATGTTCTTACAAGAGAAAGGAATTCATGTGTACATGGTTCTGTTTGCTAGGCAAAATTACATTTTGCTAATGACCAGCTGTAGCCTGAGAGAAACTGAGGTTCTATAGTTGTTTTCTGATGAATATTGTGGCAGTGTTCAGTGTTTATTGGACTGCATGAGGTACCTCTATGCACCTTGCTCTCTTGCATGATAGTATTTTCTCATAGGGTTTATATGTTTGCCATCATACTAATCCTTTTGTATTTTTCTTAGTATTACAAACCAAAAAAATTTACAAATATCCATATATATAAGTTTAGTAAGAATTAGGATAATTAAAAATATATACAATCTTTTTTAATAAAATTTGAATTTAACATAATATCATATTTTTATTGATTGATTTTATGTTAGGATAAGTTTTATTACATTCAATAATAACAAAATTTGATTTGTATTTTTAGATTCAATTTTTATTTTAAAAAAAAAACAATGAAAAAAAATGTAACTATATTTTATATTTAAATTAATACGAAAAGGTTACCCACACTTATTTTAGTACATAAATTCTAAAAAAACAACACATTATTTGTTAAACATTTCAACATTAGTTATCAACAGAATAATTTATTTATAATAAATGATATGGTAAAATCAGTTTGGTAATCTATGCTTTAGTGATATAAGTAAGAAAACAGGAGTAGTCTTAATTAAACAAAACTTATATATGCTAAATAAAAATAATAGAACAAAATAAAATAAATAAATAATTCTACTGTTTTTTTGTTTATTAAACATATATATAAGAAATTTATTTTTGGTCCAAATTTTGTCCGATTTTAGGCCGACATCGTCAATTTTAACATACGCTACAAATATAGATTTAGCCATTCTTTACTAAATTTTTGATATTTTTATTGATGGAAAGAAAACAACACATGTGAAAAACTCTGTGTGCTCTCCTGATATTGTTTGTAACCATTATCATGTTATTGCACAGTATTGGCATGATGCTAATTTGTATGGCCGTTCATTGTTAACAGGAAACTTTTTTGATAAGAAATTTTACGAAAGTTTCAAAAGTTTTGTAGATAAGAAGAATTTTTTAATTGTTTAATGATTTCATTCATGTCACACTAAGTATTTACTATATGAAAAAAAATTATCTGAACAATTCTTCATAGAATTTGATCATTATATATATGACGCCTATCAGCAGTGAAGACAAAAAATTTTTACTAGAATTCTATTGAATCATTTCTAGATATGATCCGAATAAGTTATTGCTCCATGATTACTACTATTAGCTCTCTTTCAACAATTTCCTTTTTGATGTAAGCTTTTGCTTTGTACATGTTAGTTTTAGTTACATGCTGACATGCGTATCCTTTACAATTTGCGACTTGAATAGCTCCGTTTTCCTACATCAAGAATATTTTTCAGCGAAAATTTGCGTAAAAGGCGTAAGCTTGCATGAGTTTGCATCGATGGCGTAAAATTGGCGTATGCAAAATTTCTGATGTAGTATGCAACACGATGTAGTGAGTAATAGGAAAAAATATAGATGCATGAATAATCATTTGTAAAAAAAAGCTATTCTTACCAAAAGTTCGTTTTATTGTCGTTTCAAAATGGTTTAAGTTGATGTTAATCATCACACAAGTATGCAATGTAACACAGAATCACATTTTTAGCAATCACGTGATACTTTTAATCTACTTTTGAGAACGTAACACAATAAGTAGGGTGTTAAATAAATTTGCATTATTTTACAGTCCTTACACGATCAACATAACCTAATGGAATTTAAGTACGTTAAAATTAAGATCTAGTCCCGTGCTGATTTTGTTTCTTCCCTTTAACAATAAAGAACTTAAATGTAGTAATAATATTTTGCCAAAAACTCACATATATTTATTGTGCATAGAAAGTATAGTGGATAATAACATATATTTTAATGTTAATATTATTACAAATTAATGAACAAGAAATATAAATTTTGTACAGGACACATTCAAGAATGGTGTAAAATCGCTCGAAAATTTCGCCGTTAAAAAAAACACAAATCACGTGCAAATTTAGCAAAATTTTAGGCCTCCCTACGTAATTTACAACAAAATTTAATTTATATCGCCTCACAAATTAATGAAATAAATAATGCAAACAATACCTTTTTATATGACTGGTATTGTCAAAATTTAATTATTCTTTATGCATTATGTGTAATAACCACATGACAAGATTAAAGAAAAATCTGCTGTACCTGACGAAGGAGGAAAGATATTAAAAGGAACATCAAAAGATAATGAATTAATAATAGTGAATATAACTGCAGATGGAGAAGAAACAGTAACACATGTTGATATTGAAGAGAGGTTTAGTAAAGATGGGAAGCATAGCGAAAGAGAATTTACTGATGAATTTATAGATCAGAATCTAGTGAGGAAGATGAAAATTCCGAGGAGGATTATATAATCAGAAATTTCCTTTAAATTTGTATGCTATTATTCAAAAAAAAACAAATTCATAGAAATATTAAAAAAATTGAATGAATATATATGTTCAGCAATAATTAGATCAATGAACATGATAACTATATTACTACATCATGAAATTTTTAGGTATATGGAACTCCATACATTCCCATATATCCTACATGGATCCACATATTTTAATATTCGAATTTTCTAGATCTATGGAAACTCTAGAGATGTGGATTTCCATGTGGATTTTAAGTGGAAAAAATTTAAAATGAAAAGGGTTTGGGCATTCAACAATTAGATGGAAAGGACTGTTCAATTTCATTAATAAGGAGATGATGGTAATTTGGTAATTACTACAATTAAGTTTAATAAAAATGAAAATAAAAAAATTGTTTAAAAAAACCAGTAATAAAAAAATAATAAATAAAAAAAAAGAATTAATTATTTTAAAAAGTATATTTTAAAACAGTTTTATGCCTTAAACGGGTTTAAGTAGTAAAAAAAATTAATAAATATAAAAAAGTTCATTTGGCAAAGTCACATATCACGAGTTTCCATATTCATTATTAATCGAAAAAATAACGTGGAATCAAGATATAAAACTTTAGATAGATTAATAAAAGACATTGCTTATAATACAATAATATTAAAAATGGTAAAATTTCGCCGATATTTATATTTTGACATTTACTTTTTATAATTTAGTTTCTGTTATTGTTTTATCATTATGATATTTATTTCAACATATTTTATTCCATAATATCTTTGGAAATTTGTTTATTTACGTTGGAATAATTCTATTTTTATGATAAATAATATAATTTGTTCAGAGCAAGAGTGAAGGACAACTTACTGTACCATATTAGACAATTTGCAGCAACCCATACAATATTCTTTTCCTCCATTCACTTACATAACTATAATTCCCCTTTTGAATTAAAACGTTCTCCTTATTATCCTTACATTTGTTATACATGTATTGTAATACAAATTTCTGTAGCGCCATCATAAAATTATAATGAACATATCGTGCTCAGAAATTCCGGCCCGACGAGTCCCATTTATCTAAGTTTACAAGATTTAAAACTAATTAGTTATGAGACAATAGTGATATTTCTCTAATATACAATTGTTAACACTAATAATGACTAATATAAGATATAAATAAAAATACATACCATGTTGTGGTCTATTTAATAGTTGAGAAATGAAAGAATTTAAAGGCCTACTAGTATAAATAGCACCAGGATGTTTTTCAATAAATTGAGGACAAAGCTGTCCAGATCGTATAAGTATTGATCGTCTTTCCTCAGCTTCAATAAATAATCTCTCAGTTTTATTACGCTTTTTGTACCAACCATCAACAGTTTCTTTAATTATTCTTATGGAAGGTCTTTCAAAAGGATCGGAATTCCAACAACTTTTCATTAAATAAGCAAAACATTCAGGAGTATCAAATGTAATTTCAGGTCGTTTACCATCAATAATTTGATTAATAAGACTAATATCATGCTCAGTGTTGACAAATGGTTTACAACCTGTCGTTAATTCCCACATAATCATACCGAAACTGTATACATCAGATTTTTTTGAGAATACATCACCTCCAAATATTTCTGGTGCGACATAGGGTATTACTCCATATATTTCATTAACCGATGAATTATTTGCTGGTCGTGATAATCCTAAATCTCCAATTACCCATTTCTTATGACCCTTTAATGATAATATATTTCCACTATGAAAATTTCGATGAACAAAATCTTCATTATGAATAGTCTTAAGTCTAAAATAAAAAAAGAAACATCAGTAATTAATGTTAAATAATTGTGAATAAATCTAGTTATGATAAAATTTAAATTTATTTACCCGTCTGAAATTTGACACAAAATAGCTAATTTTGTGGTCCATTTAATATTTGTAAAGTTTTCTCTTAAATAATTATGTAAATTTCCATCAGTTGCATAATCCATTATTAACATATAATCTTTTATCTGAGAATCAGGATCTTGCGTAATACCATAATATTTAACGATAAAAGCCGTATTATAACATCGATGGAGTGAATTTATCTAAAATTATGATTTAATTTAATAAGGCATAACGTATAACGCATGACGTGTATACATATATTATAATAATAATTACCTCATTTAAAAAGCTGCTAATATCTTTCGAATTTGAAAATCTTTTTACAGCAACAAAATTATTGGACCAAGTTGCTTTATAAATAGTACCTAAACCTCCTTCTGCAATTAATTCTAAATTATCGATTTTAGAATATGGAATCCATTCTATCGTTCTTTTTGAACAAATATCTTTAAGTTCACATTCAATGAAAGTATATACGTTTAAAGGATCCAAACCTTTATTCATATAACAAGCAATCTTATTATAACTTTGATTATTTGTTTTCATAGAAATAAGATATTCAGCTATATCAGTATTCCCACCGCACATATTTATAAAATCAATGCATATATCTGTAACTCTTTTGCATTTTCTACATTTAGTTTGATTTGTAATTCCAAAAATTATGTTTGTTGTTAAACAATGTCTACATCCAACGTAAACTATAAAGCAACTTGAACACCATTTTTGACAATCGGTTAAAAATTTTAGGTTATGATTACAAGCCTTACTTTTATTTGAAGCATCCCACCATGGTAAACAAAGAATAGGAACAGTTGTATTAAAAATTGATTTTATCCATCCAGAATGAATTAGGTAACAATTTGAACACATTTTAAATCCATAAGAAATTTCATCAATTGATTTTCCACATAATTTACAATCCTTTTCCATAAATATATATTGTATTTTAGTATTAACTTGAACATAATAATTCTTAAAATATGAAATTTCTGAACAAACTTCACACCATTCTTGAATATTTTTTGTAGTAAAATTTATATCTCTTGTCGACTCATGTTTATTACAAGGAGTATTATTTGTAATAATATTTACATCAAAATATTCATTATTATCCGCTCTACTTTTAATATACCGTAATAAACATTGTTTACAATATTTCTGTTTATATGAAAGTGTGTCAGAATATTTATCTCCACAATTATAGCAATTAAGTTTTTCGTTATTAAAGGGAAGAAAAATTATCTGCACGGGACTAGATTTCAATTTTGGCGTTGGGTCAAAATGAATTTCATGTGTAAATTCCATTATGTTATTCTATATACAACAAACTTTTGGTAGAATAAGAAGGAAATAACTTCACGATATTTATAGTTTATATACAATTTGGAATCATAATAAATATTCTTACTATATCGGGAAATTTTAAAATGTAAACTTACGTCAATGCAAACCACAAACTGTGCGACTAGTTACGTAACCAGAAAATCATTCAAAAATGGAAAAGGTTGAAAGGCAAAAATTTATACGCCCTCATGGAAATAACTTAATTGGAATAGATCAGCGTAGAAATGTTTCTATAGAATTCTGAAAAAAAAAAATTTTTTTTTGCCTTTCATTAAGGTTCACAAATTCGGTTTATTTACTGTTACACAATGTCGGTATGCGAAATTGTTCTAGAATTTCACAAAATATTAGAAACTTTGTGATTTTTTTTTATTTTTTTAATTTCTTTTCATAAAAGTGTAACAGTGATTTCTTCCAATACAATTTTAAACACAAATTAAATCTAATTTTGTATCGTAGCGAGTCATTTTTGATATAGAATTTTTTATTAGGCGATATCATAATTGTAATTTATCATTACATGAATTGGTTTTGGTCGCTTGTATAATTCACGAATAACCACATAATATCACATATAAATCTTTGCGCAAAATTTGGCCCACAGATTTCTACGGAGCATCACACTATGATTTATGACATTGAATTCTGTGTACTTTTAAAATAAAAATTAATAAAAGTAAATTATTTGAAACGTTGATAATAAGTCACATGATAAGGATCTAATTGATAAAATCTTTGTATTCTCAAGAACTTCAAGCGATAAAATTAACGACCCGAATTAAAATTCTTAACTTTAGTTTAATTCGTTTTAATTCCTTTTTTTTTCTTTAAATCGCTATGAGATTTCGTGTAACTACCATTTCCATGGTAATTCCAGCAGTTCGTCCAATGACGTGGTCGTTCCGCCAAAGCAAGTAATTTATTAAAATGGATTGAAGATAATTTGTGATTTGTTATTTCTATAGTTAAAGCCAAATATTATCGTTATTTAAGAGAAATAAAATTAAACGTTTCTTTCGCTAATTGAATATGAATAATATCAAACCAGCAAAACCATATATAAAATATTATTTACTTTCGTGAACATATTTTTTGTATTAAAGATGAAATTTTATTTTATTTAAAAGTATTCTAAGAAATAATTTTCCGCAGCGTATTTTATAATACGTGAGATAGATATACCGTAATAAAAAAAATCTCAAAAACAAATCGCAAACCTAACAAATCGCGAACTTACTACTTCATCTAAAAGAATAAAGGTAATAAAAATTTAACAATGAATAGAATTTTTTGGTATATAAAATTTTAACATTTTTATTTTAACTTATAGTTACATATATAAATAAAAGTAAACAAATCGTTACTATTTGTTGCTGACTTAGCCAAGTTTTTAAAAAACTTGTTGTCACCTGATCACCAACGTTGAGGTGCAACAACATCGATCAGGAGGGAAGAGGAAGAGGAAGGGAAAGGAAAGGGAAAGGAAGGAATGGGAAAAAGCGAGGGAGGAAAGGAAGGGTAAGAGCGAAGGAATAAGGGAAAGGGGAAGGAAGGGACAGGGGAAAGAGCGAGGGAGGAAAGAAAAGGAAAGAGCGAGGAAATAAGGGAAATGGAAGGGGAAAGAGCGGAAGGGAAAGCGAGGGAATAGGGGAAAGGGGAGAGCGAGGGAATAAGGGAAAAGGAAAGGAAGGGGAAGGGGGAGAGCGAGGGAAGGGAAAGCGAGGGAATAAGGGAAAGGGAAAGGAAGGGAAAGGGGGAAAGCGAGGGAATAAGGGAAGGGGGAGAGCGAGGGAAGGGAAAGCGAGGGAATAAGGGAAAGGGAAGGGAAGGGAAAGGGGGAAAGCGAGGGAATAAGGGAAAGGGAAAGGAAGGGAAAGGGGGAAAGCGAGGGAATAAGGGAAAGGGAAAGGAAGGGAAAGGGGAGAGCGAGGGAATAAGGGAAAAGGAAAGGAAGGGAAGGGAAAGAGCGAGGGAGGAAGGGTGAGAGCGAGCAAATAAGGAAAATGGAAAGGAAAGAAAGGAAAGAGTGAGGGAGGAAAAGAAGAGAAAGAAAGGGAAAGAAAGGGGAAGGGGAAAGCGAGGGAATAAGGTAAAGGAAAGAGCGAGGGAATAAAGGAAAGGGAAAGAAGGAGAACTATAGGAGAAGACCTAGCTAATAAAGAGAGGACCTAAAGAAAAGAAAAGGCCTATCGGGTAAAGATACTCTTAGTTTATTAGTTTCATCTGATGAGTTACTTATCAAATAATTATTCAAACATGCTCAATCGAAAAATAAAAGAAGACTTGAAGAGAGAAGGAAAAGGTAGACTGCCACGTCCTGAGAAACGCCTAAAAAAAAGAAGAAAAACAAACGGATAGTAATATAAAGTATCCCAAGTCGAAAGTCAAAATTAAATAAATTATTTCTTTTTTTACTTGCCGCTCCTAAGTTAAAATAAAAAAAAGATATGGGTATTTGGGTCATATTTATATTATTTACAGTATGTTATAGTATTCATGAGTCATGACAAAAACCACATTAAGATTATGTGTGTGTTACACGTCATTATAGACAATTATTTGCATGAATAACTTTTATTCGTATGAAAATGTTGTGTCGTGTAATGCTCGAGTTTAAATACTGTGCATTGCTCTGGGTCCTGTAACTGTTTCTCAATGTAGGACTTGTAAATATTTTTAACTGTAACAACAAATTTGTTAAGGTTTCATAATGATTTTATTCCTTTTTACCAAAATAAAAGTACTTTAAAGTTATCTATTAATATCATGTGACTAAACCGGAACAATAACATAAAGACGTTTGTTGATTGTCATTGAATGATGCAATTTGTGGCGCAAGACCCGGCGATCCGGGCAAAAGTATCCGGCTATCCCTTTTTTGTGATAGTCTTGACGCACGAAAATCTCAATAACCAAATGATTTTCTTTTTTCATGCTTTTCATGCTTAATAAAAGAATAATAAGATAAAAACATGATAAACATGTTATTAAAAAAATCGTTTTATTTCATGGTTCGTCATCGAAACCATTGTCTTTGCTAATTTAAAATGTTTTTGTTAGAAAGATAACATGAAATTTTGTTTGTTTTATTGTTAATAAATGTTTTTGTCGATGTGTTTTGTTTGCAATTTTGCGGTGTGTTTTTATTTGTAATTTTGCGATAACTGCTAAATTATAAATACTCCCCTTTGAGTTCGTATTTTTCAAAAAAAAAAAAAAAAAAAATCATCTCATATTTTTTTTTAATAATAATATTAAAAAATATATATATAATAATAATATAAACAATATATTTTCTTTATCATCTTTAAGTTCTTCACAAAAATGCAAAATTCCATCAAATCCTTAACCATTTCGACCACTATGGAAATTCCAAAACATGTTGAAATTGGTAAATTGATTGGTCGTAGAGGACGTAAAATAAAACCTATTGAAAAGGGGACTGGTACACACATTCTCATTACAACAGAAGAAAATCTTCGACAAATTGAATTTAGCATAAATAAAGATGATAAAGATAAAGATGAAAATATTTCACCTGAGGAAAGGATCAATGAAGCAATATGTCAAATAGACAAGTTAATAGAAGATATTGAAATAAGAAATCGAAGAAAAGATATAGAAAAAGAGGGGGGAAATGGTAGAATTTTAGATAATCGTAATCAACAACACGTTATACCAAGAAACCATAAAAATAACGATCCGAAGGAAAAAAGAAAAAGGCCTAAGCGAAGAGTTCCACATACGACACAAGTAAGATTTTTCAAAAATAAATGAATTTGTTTATATTTTATCTGATAATTTTTTTTAATATAAATATTCTTTATCACAAAATAAGGAAAATGTTAGGACTGTAAATCACACGAATTACAATCAATCTAATTAATCCGACGAACTAGCGCTCCATCGCGGAAGTCATAGCATTTTTTTTTAATTTTATTATCAATTTGTATTTTTTTTTCACTTTATTATAAGTATTTTATAGAAATAGAATAAAATTTATTATTATTATTATTATTATTAAATATGTTTTTTTTTCTTCTTGTAAACAGAACGAAAAATTTAAATCTTTATATTCTTGTAACTCTCCCGCACAACAAAAAAATAAATAAATAAGAAAACCGAAATTTTTTTCATATATAAAATCACAAAATTTTTGTGTAAAAATTCGTATTAGATTTTTTATAAAATAAGACCCAGTTTCGCATTTTTTTTTAAAAAAAAAATTAAAAAATTTTGTTTTGAAGGTCTAAAATTTTATTTGTCCGGTCTTAGGATCATCCATTTAAATAGGTTGCTTCCAACGAATATCTAAATTACTCATTCCCCTCTTTCTTCTTCCCTCCCCAATTTTCTTAGTCTTACGAAACTACTTTCCAGTATTTGTCCTTAAGATAATAATCGTACAGTTACATATGATTTAATTTTATAGCATCGGATAGACTATATAATGTATATTATTTATTACTGTTGTTAGTGATATTATGATTATTAAAAGTATTTCCTTGTAAAAATTTTTAATAATCTTTATCCATATTAAAATAAAATTTGTTAAAATAAACTTTTTTATCAGGCATTTACTAATTGGTGATTTATGTTAGTACAACCAGTTACTAAGTTGTATAATACTTTACTAAAGCACACCACTGGTGCTCAACACCGTAGTATGTGATTTTAGAGTGCCAGACTATTAATAATATAGAATAAAAAGTTTGGGTAACAAAATAAAAGAATACATAAATCATGTAACTGTGGTGTTGAGCGTCAGTACACCACGTTGTGAATTGTGAAATATAATTTTTGAAAATTAAAATCTATTAATTATATCTAAAATTTAATAATAAAATGTGCCATCATAATTATTGTAGAAAATTCAAAGCCTATAAAATTAAAAATGAGAAACGTAACGTCAATAACATTTCTCTATTTCAAAGTTTTGCAACGTTCATTGTGAAACTTACTGTTCTAGTATCATAAAAACGCAGATAGACGCCCATCTCCCTAATAAAACCCATCAATTCACTTTTCATCGTTCGTGTTGTAAAGTTCTAGGCAGAAGAAAGCCAAATATCGGAGCCTACAAAAGAAAAGAAAAACGTTAATGACGTTTCTCAAAGTAAATATAAAATTTAAAGTTTCAAAACGAAACTTCGAAACCTACCCGGTATCCAACGGTAGAGAGTACAACAAAAAAAAAGAAACGTTAGTAACGCTTCTCAAAAAAAAGCAATTGAAGTTTTGCAACGAACGTTGCGAAACTTGTCGAAGTAAGTCCGAATACTGAAACTACAAAAAAAATAAGAGAAACGTTAATAACGTTTCCCATTGAAAAAATTCAAATCGAAACGCTTCGAAACTTACCATGTTTTTTTTCAGAGTTGAACATGCCGGAAGACGGTACAGCTTCGTTGAAACAAATGGTCGGCAGTAATCGTGAGTTAATGTGATTTCCAGATACGTCATACAATAACAATCACAATAAACGTATCAGAAACAATCAATAATGTATTAGTTTTTAATCTTTTAACTTCTTTCATCAAGAAAATTACTCGTTATTTCTTACTATCTGCTATTTTACGCATATATAACATACTGTATGTATTGTACATAATAAGATGGATTATTTAAAATTGTGGCTTTAATTTCCGTTTGAAGTAGGAAAAAAATCAAAAAAAGCACAAAAGAAACACTACATAAAGAAAACAAAAAAATCACTTTTCTTTGTCAGGATAAAATCCTAAATATGTCCGAAAAATGTCCTAAAACCACATTTTCTCCAATTTTGTTCGTCATTTCTAAGAATTGTTCTGGGTTTTAGGTTAAATCCTTTATGGTCAATTAATCAAAATATGTTTAAGAATTGAAATAGTTAAATTTTATACGTAGTGTTTTTAAGATAAATTGCTTTATTCGTAAATAAAGGCTTTGCTCATGACTTCAAACGCTTTCTTACATCATGAGATTGACCAAATTGGTATGAAGCGCCGTATTGATCAAAAATTCCGGGTAGTTAATCCTAATTTTACAATCAGGGTAGTTGGTCAAAATCCTTAGTTTACCCTGAATGCATCCCCAAAATCCCTAGTTTACCTGGATACATCCTTCGCAACTCTCAATTTTATTAACCTTAATTGCCGATCCGCCTAAAATCGGCACTGCGTTACTAATAAAATTCGGGGTTAAATTTGCCGATTTTGTGCTAGAACACAAACTTCAAAAAAGGATATCTCATAGATGACATATTGACTATAAAAAAAATCATCTGATATACTGAAAAAATACGAATTTGCAAAAAAAAGTTATACATTCGTATGCAAAATAATTAGTTTACTATGCACGCGCGTCAGATTTACACCTTAAAATATACGAAATTTCAATATTTC
>QZLH01000632.1:40157-71655 GCA_003833135.1 Oehlia diaphana
GGGTGAAACTTATTTCGCGCGCGAGATGCAAAAAATGCTTTTTTTTATTATCGCTATTATCCCCGAATTTTATTAGTAACGCAGTGCCGATTTTAGGCGGATCGGCAATTAACATTATACCGACAATGAAATACTGCTTATCGTATAACACAATGCACAATACTACTTTTTTTTGTATTTGAAATGTTGCTTTCAAGTGAAGCCACATTTTAATTTGTTTTAATAGATATACGCGTTTCTTCATTAGATATTTATAACGAATATTCCATTTGTTTATAGATAGCTTAGTAAATAACTAATACTTGTCGGTCTTATAATTTGATTATTGGTTTACATAAAGAACTCAGAAATATTCGGTAAAGCTTGATATAAAATAAAATTTATATGCTAATTTTGGAGTACTATACAGCTTTACTGAATATTTCCGAGTTCCTTAAAATTTGCTAAGTGTCCTGTACATTATGAAATCAGCTGTAATGGGGTCTGGCTCATTCATTTCATTGACAGGGGCCATTTTACCGACAGTCATTTCTCCGACTGGTTTGAAATCCTAATCCAACTTTACAGCTGATTTGTCGGGACGACTCGGTACATTCGGTAAAACTCGGTAAAGTTTAGAATAAGGTAAAAAACTATACTGTTAGATTACGGGTCCGAGCATAGTGGTGTAGTTTTTATTTTAGAATCCTACCGATATCGAGTTTCTCAGCGTGAAGTAAAAATGATGTCACGTATATTATGATGAAATCAGCTGTAGTTCCTTACCTAACCTAATCCTAACCCTGATCGGTGAAACATTTGTCGGTGAGACAATTGTCGGTACAATATGTCTTTGGTAATTTGTTAAGTAAAACTATTGCGATCTATATAATCGAATAGATTTTCATAGAACCCGTTCACATTACCGACAATCATTTTACCGAAGAGTACACTTTACCGACAGGTACATTTTACCGACACTTATTTTACCAACACTCATTTTACCACAGTATTTATTACTATTTCACTACCCACTTCAGTTATGAAAATCAAAATTCATATTTAATATAAAAGAATTTACCATAATATATAAAATAAAAACTTAAAAAAAAAAATTTCACTAACCAAAATACAAAATATTACGTCATTAATATATAAATCAAAAACTATTTACTCTTATTTATACATATTTTATATATTTGATAAGCAGAAATGTTTAAAATTTCAGGTATTATAATCATTATATATATGTTTAATATAACAAAATGTGAAATACTAATGATATTTATATATAATAAAATAATTATCAATTTTATTTTTAATAAATTTATTTCAGCTTTACTGTACTTAAAATTGTTCTTAATAATTTTCTTAATTCAGTTGCTTTTTTTGTAAGCATTCTAGAGTATTTCAAAATGTCAATTGAATATAATATATATATTGTATACTATTCCAATTAATAATAAACAATAAACTAACTAAAAAGTTTTATTTTAAACAATAATAATAAACAGTAGCAAAATAAAAAAATAATTATTTCAATATTATTGCATACAAAATTATGTTATTATTTTGTCGGTAAAATGATTGTCGGGTAAAATGATTGTTCGGTAAAATGATTGTCGGTCGGTAATGTGAACCCGATTTTCATTGCTAATTTAGAGATCGATGTTTCTACATATATGAATTCATTTTATATCAAAATAAGGCACACCCGGCCTTGCAAAAAAGTCGATCCGTTTTTTTTTTCCGTGAAAGGCTCATTTTATTAATTTTTTTTACAGAAATAACGAATATAGGGTATTTTATTAATTAATTTCACACGATAAATTATAAATTAACTTCTTTTTGTTTTATTTTATTTATTCACATGCAAACAAATAAAAATGAGATTTTCATAGACCGATATTTTTAATAATACATGATTATACATTATTGATATAATAAAATGGAATAAGAAAAAAAAAAGTGGTGTAAATGAAACTTTAATAGAAATAATTTAGATAAAGCTTATAAAGTGGATAAAAATAGCATAAAAATGAAAGTTTAACTTATTTATGATGTTTCAGTAACCTATTTCATTCTATGACCGATATAGTTACCCCTCATCCTATATATATATATATAGTTAATAATAGTTACATATAAAAAATAATGTATATATATCCCGAATTTCCTTAAATTTAAGGATTAAACAAAACTACAATTTTAAACTTTCTTAAAAACTTGTCAGAATTAAAAAAAACATAAAGGTATCTAAATTATAACATTTTAATTTAAAATTGTGATTTAATTATTATTGTTTCTGATTAATTGGTATTAAAATTACAAATTGTAGAAATCACATCAAAAATATTTTACGCATAATGAAATTTCATATCTATTTAACGCTCGCTATCATTTTATTTGCTACAGCTCTTGTACCAGCCGCTGAAGGTAAAATTTCGAAATCTTGAACATGCTCGCATATGCGGATTACGAACTTTAAGCAAAATATTATATTATTTTATACTAAAATCTTGATTGATCACTAGGATATCATGCTAAAGTTAAAGAAAATATGATCAGCGGAGAATGTAAGATTTGGGTTACTGATCTTAATGGTCAATATGTAGCTGGCGATAAAGAATTCCATCCATGCAACAATGGTACAACGTTAGATATTGATACAAAATCAAAAGACAAATACGTACTCAGTGCAACTTCACTTGGTGAACTAGATTCAAAGTTTCTTGGACCATTTAATGATGATATATGCTATATGATTGAAGGTACCAATGGGAATTTGAGTTTTGTACCCTCTAATGACTGTTAAAATTGCTACAAACATTACGATCAATAGGATTTATATAGTTATTCATTTAATTATTTGTTACTTTTTTTTAATTATTTAATGAAACTTTAATCAATAATTTAATAAATTATTAATTATATATTAAAAATTCAGTTTCACACAGAAGTAGAGTAATTATAGTATCACAATTTAATGAATTATATATTAAAAATTCAGTTTCACACAGAAGTAGAGTAATTATAGTATCGCAATTTAATAAATTATATATTAAAATTCAGTTTCACACAGAAGTACAGTAATTATAGTATCACAAGTTATTATTAAGTATTGCAAACTACACTTAGTCAATCTACGTTACTCACTTTCTATATCCTCAATTGTCATTTTTTTAATTAAAGATAATGATTCCTTATAATAGAGCTTTTTCCCAATCACTCTATGGATAATATAAGATAACCGGTTGAGTAAATGATCAAACACCATACGTTGGCTCGATCCAATCATGAATTTTCAATTCATACACATATTTTTTATTTGAATAATATTCAAATTAAATATGGTGAAACTTATCACTAATTATATTATTTGTTAGTTCAAATAATCTTAGAATATTATACTAAATTTTCACCATATTTTTTTTAAACATCAAAATATTTATTTTTAAATATTCTTTAAAAATATTATGCTAACGATATTATCATCAATTTCATTTGATGCTATGGAAATCAAACTTTTGCCTAATTATTATAAACATATACCTTCTTTGCGACGAAAACATTCTTCCTTGTTTTTGACTCTGGTACCTTATTACTTGCGTGAGCTGACATTCAAAGTTTACGTTTCTTCTCTTTTTTTTAGACGGTTCTTTCAAAACATTAATCATATAAATTAAGGTTTATCATAACAAGGACAATGTCATTAGGTGTTCTTAATGGTAAATTTATTAAAATAAATAATAGATTTATCGTAATAATTCCATAATAATAATTATGTTAAATAATTCCTTGTAAAAAATAAAATAAAAATTCAAATAATGAAATTCCGATAAATTATATAATGAAAAAATTATTTCCTTTAATTCTAAAACTGACCTGACCTGATCATTTAGTAAATGTTTCCTCATAATATAGTCAAATTTAATCACTAGTCAATGGAAAAAATAATGTAATTGATACTGTATATAAAATTGTAATTTTTATTTGTGTTTAATTTTATAACGTGTAAAAATTTAGTTGAATATTATTGTTTTATGATAATATTGAAAAAGACACATGATTTGGCACCAAGTTATCAATTGAAGTAGAATCACATGAGTGACGATCAAAATTTACGTCATAGAGTCACAGTATGACGTAATTGGTTCGTTGTCGGACCGATTCCCGATTCCCGTCATCCGTTCCCGACGTAACCTTTTCCCGACAACGATTTCCCGACAGTTCCGAATTCAATTTGTGAAAATGTAACTTATATGGTTTTAATAATAACACATTATAATTTAATAAAATCGAAAATTTTAAATTTTTTAAAATTAAGTTTTATTGATAATAAAATATTGTTTATGACAAATAACTATACAAATGCTTTACAAATAGATATACAAAATAAACTGGGTAAAAAATAATCTTCTATTTAGAAAGTAATTGTTAAAAAATTCATGTGTAACCGTTACGTTTAACCTGTATAAATAATTTTGAATTGCGCAGCTGTCGGGTCATGTGTACGTTCCGATGGCCAATCTGGAAATTTTCATCGCTAATACATTTCCGGCTAATGAATTTTAATTGAATTTTCTTTTTCTAGCTAACGAAAAAAAAGCTAACTAATCATGTTTCATTTTCGGCCATTCAGGATGATACCACAGCAGATCGATTACCGTAGCTATTCAATTGTTGATTTTAAAATCTTTTTCAGTCTCTTTTTTAGTCTGGATCTTTTTAAATTAATATAAATAAAAAATAAATTAAGTAATTTCAATTATCTCAATTAACTAAAGATGGTCATCGGTCGTAATAGAAGAAATTTTATTTGCAGAAAAAAGAAAAAAGACTGATCGGTCTTAAAAAGACTGCAGTCCTTAAAAAGACTTTACTAGGAACAGTCTTCCAGGAACCATTCCAGACGGATTTATTATACTTTATTATCGTTAATGTTCTTTTTTTCCTTGGAGACAGTCTTTTCTAGAAATAAGGCGAAGTTTCAATATGCATGTAATAACTTGTATATAAAAACCGATACAAAGACCAGGACAGTCTCGGGACCGGTCCTACTGCGCCAAGAAAAAATGAAAGACCGCGGTCCGGTCCTACAAGTCCTGGGACCGACCGGTCCAGGACCGAGTAGGACCGGTAGGACCGATGACCATCTTTACAATTAACTACGTGATAAAATGTAATAATTGTAAAATAATAAATTCATGTTTTGTTTAATAAAAAAATAATTAAGAAAATATTACACAACAAGTACTATTTATTATATCAAAAAATTCTTATTTTTTTTTGCAGTTAAATAAATTATTTTTGTGAATCATTTTTCGTAATTTGATTTCGGGGAAAATATCATGTCGGGATTTTGTCTTTTGGGATATTTATCGTCGGATAATGTCATGTCGGGAAAAAGTGTTATTCAGGAAAATGTCCATTCAAGCCTGTCAGGAGATCGTTGTCGGGAAAGGTTACATCGAGAAAACGGATGTCGGGAAATCGTTCCGTAACCAAATTGGTTACGTAAGTATATAGTACATTTATAATAGTATATTACACGTGACTTTATAATAATGATTTATATAACCCGGATTCATTAACTAGAACGCAAAATAATCAGGTTATTTATTAAATTGAATATTGTAAATTATTATTTATAAATTTATATGGAGTAATATATAAATCATTGTATCTTCGAACGATAACATTATACAATTTAAATTCATCTTTCAAAGAAAACAATTCATTATCAACACCAGGACCAGATTCTGAAATAGTCAAATATTTAACCCTTTCCTTTTCCATAATAAATTCCTTTATATAAGATAAAATAATTTTACTTTCATTCCACACCATATATCTAATTAATAATTTCTTAATAAAAGTATTTTGTGAATTTCTTAAAAATATTTCCAAATCATTTGTCATAAAAGAAAGAATTAAACATAAATATTCTAATTTAGAAGGAAGAACCTGACCTAAATTTTGTAATACTGTGAACTAAATTGATTATAAATAGAATAACTATAAGTTTTCACTTCAATAGAAATATAATTAATATTATGATGATTATTTTCGATGAATTTATAAATATTAATATCATCAGATGTACCCGATTCAAAATATCTCGTCTCGGTCCATTATTATCGTCATTAAGTCCAAAATTTTTGTAATAGAAATTGTAATGATTAAACTTATAATATTTCACTCATAAATAAAGATTTTAATTTAAAAGGTTTAAAAACCTTAATAATTTGTTGAACAAAATCAGAATTTAAAGAATTACATTTAAGAATATGAATAGATTCTAAAACATTCAATTGATCAAATACTTCTCGTAAATTATTAATTATATTCTTAAAATTGATTGAATAAAATATAATTGTATTTAAAGTATTTGAACAATTGGAAGTTTTTAATGATAAAAATAAAGTGATATCAGATCCAAATGAGATTTTTTTTGAGATTATGTTGTGAAATAATTATTCGTGATACAGTTCTCGAAAAAAGTAATCGGAATTACAAAAAGTGCAATAAATAAAAATCCAATGATTAAAATTGCTTCAAATTTTCCAAATTTATTGGTAAATGTGTAAATATTATGCATATAAAATTTCAGCCCTTTATCTCTTTTCCTCGTCTCTCAATCAATTTTTTAATTGAGAAAAAAAAAGTCGTTAAAAATTTAAGCTATAAAATTCTAAAAATTCTGGTACAGCATTCAAATAGTAGTTTATTAAGGATTGGATGATTATGAAATAAAGCTTACATAATGTTGATTCTAATAAAAAAAATTTCACACTTTATCATTTGTTGGCTGTTGAAAAATTTGGAATCAAAGTTTACTTTCCGTATTGATCGGCAATCGGCCCTAACCCTTAATATTAGTTGAAGGGCAAAATTGGATTTAAAATATAATAATTATGAAGGATTATAATAAAATCTAATTAATATTAGATAAATAATATTTAATTTATTTGAAAAAATATCAATCCAAATAAGCTTAATGCTTTTAAAATTGAGTTTTATTAATGATTTTTGAGTCAACTTTAATCCAAATTTACTGAAAAACTGATTAATTAAATGGCAAAAAAAAATTTTAATAAATTAATAAAAGATATTCTTTTATGTTTATAATATTTTATTACAAATATACATGCTGATTATTAAATGTTTGAGAACAATATCAAATCTTTATAAAATTTACACACTGCTTAAATTTTTAACGATATTTTTTTTCAAATTAAAAAATCGATTGTGAGACAAAGAAATAAGATATAAGGCTGGAATTTTATATTTATAACCTTTACACATTTAGCAACAAATTTTCGAAATTTGAAGTTATTATAATCACTGGTTTTTATTTTTTTGCATTTTTTGCAATTCCGATTACTTTTTTCGAGAACTGTATATGTTTTTCAATTAATGGAAATTTGATGATTTCATATGTAGGAAAATCAAGATCAATTGATGAGATTGAATTGCAATTAGAATTTAAAAATTCCAAAAGCAAAAGTGGAATAGTATTTTCAATACCCTTTAATTTTAAATTTTTGATATTATAAGTAAGATTTGGATTTTGTAAAATCAAGTCCATAGTATTATCAAAATATTTAAGACTATAATATATTTCAATTTTAAAAGAATGTAAATTTCCTTCATCATTTTCAACAAATACTTCGAATAATGACCTATAAATTAAAGTTATTAAATTTTTTCTCTTATCATGATGATCATATTTCTTTAAATGATCAACCCACTTTTTAATAGAATAATAAATATAATATGTATTTAAATATTTAATAAAACTAGGATAATTAAATAATGTATTTGTAGATAATATTTTATTATTAATTCCATATTCATTAAATTTTGCCTTACTATCTTCATTTAAAAAGTGTAAATAAATTTTAATACAACGATAATTTTGGTAAATGGATCTTCCCATAATAATGGAATAGCTAAACGACACAATGATCTATTAACTAAAATACATGAATACAATGTTGAAAAATCTTTTTTAAAATATTTTATAATTTCATTTGTTAATTCAGGTAAATATCCTGAAAATACTTTTGAACATGCCATGTTGGTAAAAAGGAAAAAGGTTGTTTACATTCATTTCAAAATGAAAATAAATATATCGTACAATTTATATTTTTACTCCATAAAAAGACAACAATAGAACCAACATGCAAATCTTTCCTTTTTTTAAGAAATAATTCCGTAAATTTCCGTCAATTTCATTACATTTAGCGCAGTTCATAAAGTATATAGTGTATTTATCATCTAATCTATAACTTTCAAATTTTAATGTGGTGGCGATGAAGTCGCCGCATATCAACCTAATCTAGTTAACACTCAATTAATTATTAATTAGATTTCGCAGATTATATATAATGAATTCTTTATTATTGAATTTAGTATTTACAATAATTTTTTTGATAGTATCTATCGTCAAATAAAAACATATGTTTATATCATGAACTTTTTTTATATCCCGAAGTGAAATCAGTATCATTTAATGACCACAAAGAAACTTTATACAAGAATCGAAAAGTAGCACCAAAAGAAACTGATGAATCAAGTCAGGCTCGCACCAAAGAAAAAACTAAATAATTATCTAAATAAATGATTAGTTCAAAAAAGAAGTTCGTATTTTCTTTCATCTACGTAGGTATAGAATGGTATATTATATAAAAGTCCGGTATTGATGTTTCAAAATAAAACAATAAAACATGAATTAATTATGACTGGCGTGGGTGGAGGCGTAATAATCTCAGTACATGACAAAAAGTTTGGATATGGTGGCTATAAACTTATTACCCAAAGAAAGCATGCGACAGAGGAAACATCCGGTCATGATAAAAGTGCTTGATCTTGTGAAAAAATTTTGTAAGAGACATCTGGCGGAACATTAGGCGTAATATTTTCTGTAAGAGAATAGGAGTAATAACCATGTTCGGGTCTGTTAAATGAACCAAGCCGTGCGAGCGTGTAATTGCTACAATTGTGTATATCAGAGCTCCAAAGATCTATATTGTGAAAATCACGATAATAGTGATGAGGTCACCTTTGGTGCCAGGCGGCAATGATGGCAAGGGTAATTTCTTCCTGTTTTTCTTCTTTTGACGACGCGTCCAATTCTTTAAGTATTACGATCAGCTTTTCATGATCCCATCCATCATGGTGGTTTGTGATGTAATCTATTATATATTTAGCATAAACGACGATTTTGTATTGGAAATTTTTCGGAGTGGACCAAATTACCATAAATATGACGATGATCTGCTTTTCGATACTTTTTGATCGGGATGGTATAATTGACTCAAGTGCCACATCCATGTTTGTGATAATTTTTTTTTGTTTCTAGGTCTTGAGTTATTCCATAAAGTTTAATGCCGCCAGCGTCAATACAAATTAATTTTTAACGTGATGTAATCTACATTCAACAAATAAGATGGATTAATAAAAAAAAAATTTTCAAATTATGTTAAATAATAAATAAATTAATAACACCTCGTTATAAATCCTACATTTTACGTAAGGTTTATATAGCGTGAATAGGGAATGCCTGTTTCGGTCATAGTACACGTAAGGCTTGTGTATTTTAGACAAGAGGAGGAGAGGCACCGTGGTGTATAGGCCGCAAGGTACGCTAGTTGTTTCAAACTAAGGAATAAGGACAGAATAAAAATGTAAAACAACCTATATCTCAATAGTAAATTAGAAAGGGTATGAAATGTTTTTATTGTTAAATAAACGCCCAGCAATCACGAAAAATTTGTTCCAAAGTTTATGGGAAAATTTGCCAAACAATAAAGCAAAACTTTCGCATACATAATAAGTAAATTCTATTTCCATAACGTATTTCCATGCAAATGGAATATTTACATGAATATTTTGGTACTTGTCTGCTGCTATTTTTTTAAAAAAAAATAGCACCCAGGTCGCACGACGAGGACGTCAGTACCATTTGCGACCCAAAAAATATAGTAGTGTACTGCAACTAAATTATAAGTACAACTACTTAAAGTGTAGTATATGTTCTTTTCAGTGTTTCATATGTGTGAGAGAGACAGTACAAGTGTAGTATATGTTCTTTTCAGTGTTCCATAGGACCGAGAGAGACTGTTATCCACAATAGTGTCTTTTTCGCATATCTTAAAGAGAAAGAAATCCTGAAAATAAAAAAAAGTTTTGCCAAGGTCTTTGACCGGTAAGGAAGATACATAACCAGCTCCTTCTCTGGAGTAAGTAGACCTTACAACGGGTGCAACTCAAAGGTAACCTGGACCCTATTGGGCGCGACCGTTTCAAACCCTTACAGTCAAAAGGGAACTCTTAGTAGAAATAATGACCTCTAAAAGAGTAGAAAAAAATGAAAAAAGTAGAGATAAGGACCTCTAAAAGAGTTAGGAAAAAGGGTACTCTATTTATATATTATTTTTTTCGTAAAACGTGTATAATGGTTATATTGTTCGTGTCGGTTATTTATAATGACTCATGACAATAATTTTCTTATTAATCTATTAAATGATGATTACGTGTGATGATCTTAGTACAAGCTCAGCTGAAATGATGAAGCCTTATCTATCTTTTTTGATGAAATGATGAACAGATATATTATAAACATGCAATAACTCTTTAACAGTACTATTGTATATACAGTAACGGTAATAGAAAAAGAGTCATTTTTAATTCATCTATAACATATTTTTTGATATCTGTAAATATTTGTATACAGTATATCTAATATTTTTAATATTATAGCCGATTTTTTTTTTTTCTTTATAAAAATAGCTTTTGGTTGATTAATAGATATTTCATTTGTGGCCTTTACTGCTATGATTATATCTGAAAATTTGAGATGCTTTGGAAATACCCTAAAGTCCCTTCATCAGCTATATCCATTTTGAAACTTCATTTCATCAGTTTAATTTACGGTACTTAGAATCAAAATCGTGTTAAAAAAAAACAATTTATAATTACATAACTTATAATTTATTAATTTATCAATCACAAATATTTGCATTGTATAATTCTTTTAATGATTTTAACTAATTATATTACAATAGACATTTTGCGATATTTTGGGTTTAAAGTAATTTCACAAATCACCAGAATTGCTCACGAAGGGCAATCCAGATGTTCTGTTCTTGCACTTTAATACGAGTTTAGTCGGGATGGTCAGATATCTTGAGAAAGTAATGCTTTGCTTTTTATAATTGTCTACTTATGTAAGTGAATATCATGTATTCAAAATAATGCAACCTTTTGTTCACAAAAAAAAAAAAAAAAAAAAAAAAAAAAAAAAAAAAAAAAAAAAAAAAAAAAAAAAAAAAAAAAAAAAAAAAACAAAATAATAAAATAAATTAAAAAATCATTATTAATGTTTTCTTCTGATTTTCTTTTAGTTTTCTATTCATTATAAAAGCCAAATAAAAGGATCGTGTATCTTTTGCGTAATCAGTAATATAATGTGAATGAAAATTAACGTGTATGATTCATATTATGTCAATCATTTCATGGGCAGACGGATTTACAGGCTGAAGGAAATGCAGAGTTTATGAAAAAATTGTAGATATCATGTAAATAATAATTATCATACTTATATAATTAGATAAGAATTTTGCGAGTTTGTATATATTTGTTATAATACCACCAAATATCAATCATGAAATCAAGATTTACAAGACAAATATAAAAGTCAGAGTAAAAATTACCTTACAAAACATTGGTTATGACCTAGGTAACGAAACCGTAAATCAAGCTTACAATACGGGTGTGTACATATTTTGTAAATAGGTGCAACATTATGGCAGGTCAACACTAGTTTTTCATGATAAAAATGATTTAAGTAACTGTTCACATTAATTATTTTGGATTTCTAAATTGGATAAAATTATTTGATATTAATAATAAGTTGAAATATTTATTAGAAATAAAAGAAATTTTATATAAAAGAATATTCCTATCTAATATACTAATAGATATTCAATTAATTTTCTTTATAAAATCACTTAATCTAATCACTAAGCTAAGATAACTTTGCACTTTTATATTATACAAACTAAATTCCTTCACTTCATCATGTAATGAAAACAATTCCTTCTCATTATATCTAGAATTATATTCTGATACCATTTCAAGGGAAGAATTTACAATAGCTAAATACTTAACCCTTTTCTTTTTCATAATATACTCTTTTATAGGAGGTAAAATATCTTGACTTTCACTATTTCGGATCAATAATTTCTTAATAAAAGTATCTTGAGAATTTTTTAGAAATATTTCAAAATCACTTGCTTTGATTTTATAAAGATTCAAATGTAAATATTCTAAATTAGAAGGAAGAATTTGACCTAAATTTTGTAATATAATTGAACTACACCTATTATTATTAACATATGATGTTACTCTAATAGAAAGATAATTAAGCTTATGTTTAATATTTTCAATTAAATTGAATATTTGATAAAAAATTTGATTATTATTTTCATGTAAATCAAGTGATTTAATATTTTTACAATATTTTATAATTGATTCAAATATTTGTTGTTTAAATATTAATTCCCTATTATATTCAAATTCAAAATTAAATTTTTCTAAATAATCACCAGACTTTTGTAATAATGATTGAAATGATTCATCAATTTGTGAAGTCCAATCCATTAATAAAGATTTTAATTTAAATGGTCTAGATAAATTAATAATTTGTTGAATAATACTAATATTTATAGGAAAACAATAAATAATATGGACAGATTCTAAAACATTTAATTGTTCAAATATCTTATTTAGATTGAATATACTATTAAAATTAATTTTATATAATATTAAAGTATTTAAAGTATTTGAACAATTATAATCATTTGATAATAATAATGATTGATATAAAGGAATATTATCATAACTTAATAAAATTTTTTTAAGATTTTGATGTAAATTAATTATTTGTGATAAATGATTTTTAACTAACATATTTTCATTATTTTCAGAAATATGAGAAATATAAATAAAAAGTTTTAAATCCTTAATATTATGAATAAAATTTGTATTTTGTAAAATTAATTCAAAAATATTATTAAGATATTCATTTGAATAAGTAAAGATCTCAATTTCAAGAGTATATAAATTTATTTCATTTTCAATAAATATTTTAAATAGTAACTTATGAACTAATTTTATGAAAACAGTATTATATTTACTAGGGTTTGAATTTTTAAAAATTGCAACCCATTTATCAACAGAAGAAAAAAATTCTCGTATATTCAAATATTTTATAAAATTTGGGTAATTGAAAAGTGTATTCAAAGGTATTAATTCAACAATTTCATATCCTTTTAAATCATCAATTAAATTATTTAAGTAAATTCCAATAAAGGTATAATTACCAGTAGAAATTGAAAATGGATTTTCCCATAATAATGGAATTGTTAAACGACACCATAATCTGTTAATTAAAATGCATGAATGTAAAGTTGAGAAATCATTCTGAAAATTTTTTATAACTTCATATGTTAATTCGGGTGAATCTCCTGAAAATATTTTTGAACAAGACATTTTTTTAAACGAAGAGAAAAAAAAGGGGGCACAAGTATTCGTGTATCGTATTTAGTTATTGTTGATAGTGATTTTCGATATTGTCATACAATTTGCGCCAATCATGCGTAATGACGTGATGTTACCACCCGAATTTATGTAGATCGGAAGGAATTATCCCACGGTTTCTAGTTAAGATTTGTGAAATTTTTTCTTGATATTCTCATGGGTTGTATTTATTTAATAAGATGAGTAAAAAGTCTATCAATATTGGAATAAAAAGTCTATTATTGTTAGTCAAAATAAGTATATTAAAGGACAGATACCGTGAGACAAATCAAGTTATTTCACGGAGTCACTGGAATATCATGATTTTTACGGCTGCGCAGTGAAAATCATTGATCTCCACAGTTCCCCATGAAATAACAATTATAGTGCTGATCAACATTAATGTTAATGTTCATCATTTTTCAAGCATGTGATCTTTATTGATCTTATTCATAATATGGATATTACTTATTAGGGCCACACTATTTATAATAAATTGTATTCATAAAATCCCTACATAATGACGGCGGATTTATGAAATACCTCAAAATTTGTCCGTCATGTCAAATTAAATCAATATTTTAGTCACCAAATTTTTATCTATGTCACCAATTTTGGGTGATAATAATTTAAGTGGAAAGCTTTTTATCTTGATGTTTCTGTTTCATTTAATACTTAAGAATTACCAATTAGACTTTCTGAAAGAATTAGATAAAAAGAAAAGGAGACTATGCTGTCTCGTAAATATTACAGTACAATACTTTGTTATTAAATTTCTAATTTCGCCAAATAATTTAAATTTCTACTTATTTATTTGTAGAAAGTAAAGATTATCACTAATATCATATTTTTCCTTTAGTTTACCAACAGAACCTGGCGATGTTTCTGACATTGTAAGACTAGCTATTAGTTAAAAAAGGATGTACGGGTCAAATAATCGACATCCATTAATTTATTTATTTTGCGGGAATGATTTACAAATGATTTAATAAATTATGGAAGCTAGGCCAAAAAAAAATATTTTCGGTATTGAAAAAGACTTAAAATAAAAAAACAAAAAAAAAAAATTATTTTCAAAAAAAAGAAAAAAAATGATAAAATAATTTTTCAGTATTGAATAAAAAAAAAATAATTAAAAAATTTATTTTCGGTTTGAAAAAAGATAAAAAAATCGGGTTTAAAAAAAATAAAAAAAAATGAAAAAAAAAATCGGTTTTTGAAAAAAAAAAAAAAAAAAAAAAAAAAAAAAAAAATTTTAAAAAAAAAAAAAAAAAAAAAAAAAAAAATTTTTAAAAATTAAATAAAAAAAAAAAAATAAAAAAATTAATTTTTGTTTTAAAAAAAAAAAAAAAAAAAAAAAAAAAAAAAAGGGGTAAAAAAAAAAAAAAAAAAAAAAAAAAAAAAAAAGGGTTTTTAAAAAAAAAAAAAAAAAAAAACCGAAAAAAAAAAATTTTAAAAAATTATTCTAACTATAATAAATACAGAATAAATCAGGCGTGAATTTTCGTATTACACAATTCAAATTACTTATATAGAGGTTTCTATACGTCAGACAAATTTTTGTTATAGGGATAAAAAATAAAAATCGGTATTAACAGTAGCACCGCAGCTTCGATCTAAACCTAGAAAATGAAAAAAAAATTATGTCTCCTTCTTTTTAGTAAAAAGAGTTCTTTTCTTTTTGATATCTGTCTTTTTAAATAAAAAAATTTTATTGTTTTAATTTTCAAAATAGTTATAAAATTATTTATTCATACTCTTATATAGCTATTTTGTACTGTACAATAATTTAATGTGCTATACGCCTATACAATAACAATAATCTGAAAATGGAACAGGTGATTTTTATTTGTTAATGGAAACTAGTATAGACCTGAAATTTAAATCAACTTTACTATCATAAACAGAGAACACGTCAACCGAATTTTTTCTATATTAACTTCAAATTTATTTAATATATTGTTCTTTACAATAGTTTACTTCCCAGTGTTTTTACCTAAATAATTTACTAATCACCATGTTCAATCGTTAAATATCTAATTAAAGCTCCAGCTCGGATCGGGTACCCGATCCAACCCGAACTAAAAATATGGGCCAAGGTCATAATAGGTTTTTGACCTCCCTTTGAGTTGGATAATTTTAAAATATTAGCCCAAGTAAATAAAATTTTTCGTTTCTCATGAAAAAAAAAAATTCCCAAATCTGACTCAGCCGTCCCGAAAAAAAATTATTTTAAAAAAAATTTGGAAAATCTCTAAATGTTGATTGGCTGGTTAAAAAATAAATTTTTTTTCTAGGGTAAAAATTTATAATTCTTTTTACGCCTTAATTGGACAAAATGTAAACTTTAAATTTTTTTCAGTGTTCTTTTCTTTTTAACAAAAATTTTAAGTTCTTTTTATTAAATAAAGGAGTTTTTTAATAAAAATTTATAGTTTTTCTTTCCTATATACTCAATCTAGTAAACGAAAAGCAAGAAAAGATTAATATATATATGATGAATTTAATAAGTAATAACAATATGTAAAAAGTATTAATAATCCTACATAATCAAATAATAATAGTAAATGGTATAATAATACAATTAGTGGCTTAACCACAGATAAATTTAGTTATGTCACGTAAATATTTAATGCATAATAAATATATTTTGATATTTTACACCCGGCTGGTGTCACATGACTAAATAAAATTTTTTTCTTTTTCGTAACATTTATATGCATGAGAAATGAATAATTTTATTTACTTGGCATAAAATTAACATAAAATACGATTTAATTTTTTACTTTGTTGCAATTTTAAAACATATTACGATTCATTCATAAAAAATACATTCCAATAAAATATCATAAGTTCATAACTGTAGTAATATTAAAGAAAATAAATAGTAAATAATAAAGAAATTTATGCCTTTCTTTCTTTTATTCAGCTTTTATCTATAATTGAAAAATAAATTATTAAATAATATTATTAATAAATTAATAAATTGAACCATATAAACTGAAATAAGTACCTAGGTCTAGTATAGTAAAATCTATTGCTTCTATTGATTCTATAAAATAATATATCCATCAATAAAATATTTAAAGAATGATTTTGTAAAGTAAATTAGGAAATTAATTACCTGAATATTCTCCAAATGAATTATCATCATACTTGTCATCAATAGCATTTTTTGGTTCTGGAAGATTTTTAAAATCTAAAAGCCTACTCGTATAAACTGCTTGAGGATTTGTAGTATACGAAAGAGTAGGTCCAGTATATAATAATGAAGAAGAAGTTAATTTCTCATTAATTTTATAGGTTTCTTCAACTTGCTTATCGATTTCATTTTCATTATCATTATATACTAATTCATCAAATAACTTGTATAACTTGTTTTGTAATTCATTTGCTTTAGGTCGTTTTAAAGGATCAGCATCCCAACATTGTTTAATTATGTTTAAAATTAATTGAGGAATTTTATAATTTGATTTTGGTCTAAGTCCTTGGCAAATGCTAATAGCTAAGAATTTATCATGAGTAATATCATGGTAAGAAGGAAGTCCTGTACAGACTTCATATGCAATAATTCCGAATGCATAAATATCACTTTCTTGAGTGTATACTTTTCCTCTTAAAACTTCTGGTGCCACATAGGGTAATACTCCATGTAGTTCTTTACATTCATTTTGAGATGATTTTACATTTGCTGGTCGACATAATCCTAAATCAGTAATAAAAGTAAAGTTGCTATCTTTCAATATATTACCACAATGAAAATCACGATGAATTAACCCTTTTTGATGAATATAAGCGAGACCTTGTGCAATTTCTTGTAAAATATCCAACTTTTCATTCCATCTTGTTGTATTAAAATTATTATTTAAATATTGTCTTAAACTACCATCTTTTGCATATCCCATTACTATCATAAAATTTCTAGATTCTGGATCTTTAGTAATGCCATAACACCGTATTATATTAATTGCTTGATCTGTAAAAAACATATGTGTTTCAATCTAAAAAAAGAATCATAATAATAATTAATAGATAGTTTAACATTATTTATAATAGGACAATATCTTGAAACTATACACAAATAAGTAACTTACTTCTCTTAAAAAATCGTATGTAATATCTTGAGAATTATGTAAACATTTTAAAACAACTGGAAAATTCTCATAACCCTTACAAAAAGCTTTACTTCTTTTCCATTTATTATTCTCAAAATCCCAACTTTTTATCCATCCATCTTTCCAAATTGCTTTATAAATAGTTCCAAATCCTCCTTTTGTCAAGTATTCAATAT
This sequence comes from Oehlia diaphana, assembly GCA_003833135.1. NCBI lineage: Eukaryota > Fungi > Glomeromycota > Glomeromycetes > Glomerales > Glomeraceae > Oehlia > Oehlia diaphana. The sequence goes on from QZLH01000632.1 coordinate 58,015, forward strand.
TTTCAAATCTATCATTTTCAATCCATTCTAAAACGTGATAATAATTTTTAGCTTTAAGTTGTGTTTTTTGAATAACCTTATCAACTTCATGATTTCCACTAGTCCAATTTTTGAAATTTTGTTGAAAATTCTTAGCATTACATGAATTACACCAAGTATAATCAGTTTTAGGCTGCTTACATTCCTTGCATAAACCATTTTTTTTATAACGTTCTTTTAATTCTTCATTTAATATTAACTTATTAATTAACAAATTTTGTTCTTCAGTTAGGTGCCAACGGTCAAAATCTTTTATTTGCTCAAATACATCATCGGTAAGCATAAATTCTTCCATATTGGATTAATTAAATGTGATTTCAATTTTATGTCTAGACGGAGTATAAAAGATTTATTTATTTTTTTTTTTAAAAAAAAAAGGCGCTTTTTAAAACGTATTACAGTTGCACAGCTGCACAGCAGCGATTGACAAAATTTTATTTTTAAGTTCAAAACAATAGTTCAAGAAGTCAGCTGATGATCACAAAAATCACAGATTATTAAGAAAATTTCCCAAATATTTGTTTCACAAAAAAAAGCTTTATCGATCATTCCAACACCACAATATTATTTGTTAGTACGATTATACTACAGTATATAGATACTTTATCGAAATTTTGAAAAATACAATATCATTATAAGTGTGTAACAACGTGTATTAAAAATTATGATAATTAAAAATTGTTAGTTTAAAAAATGTATTATCCAATTAATTTAGTTTGTTTTAAATCTATATAAAAGAAATATTTTATCATTATTATATGAAGGAAATTCGTATTAACAAATGAATTCAGTTATAATATAATTCATTATTAAAGTAATTAATTATTATAAAAAATTTCAATCTGCTTCTAAATAAAAAAATTATTATTATTATTATGATAAAACAAATAAATTATTAAAATTTCCATCTATTTTAACATCATTTTCTTAATAACATGAAATTATAATTTTAAAACAATTTTGGTATTTAATGATATAATAGATATTTTCTTAAAATTCAATAATATAATAATTTAATAACTTCAAAAGTAGTTACGCTCAAAGATAACATAAATTATTTTAAATAAAATCAGCAAGTATGCTTATTTCGTTATTTAGTTCCATTATCTATGAAAAAAAATTGAAAGAATTATTACTATGATATTAATAAACGAAATAAGAAAGGACACGTGAACAAAGTTAGCTTTAATAATCAAAACAAACAAACGTTTAATATGACAGTAATCTTTTACTACTAAATTTAATGTTCCGAAAAAATAAAATTTAAAGTATTTATTGAAAGATAAACTGATTAGTAATCAATTATTGCTAAAAAATAGACTTTAATTATGTATACATACACCGATGGATATTACTCTACCGGTATAAAAAAAGTATAAAAAAGTATAAAATTCACCGGTGTATACATCATTCATAATGGGATAAGCCTGTTCCATGGGTATCTAATAAATACTGTACTCCATATAGTGGGGCCCCAATATTAAAAGATCATTATCATCAAGACCAATTTGTCATTAGAAAATTTAAGTCTAGACACTTTAAAATTATATTTACAATCTGTTATAACAGATTAATATTTACAAGAACTGAAAATACGAGATTAGTACGCAACTTAAATGCTGACAAAAATCCAACATTTAATTTCCTTTTGCATCTAATAATATTTAATATTAATCAGGAAATGCTCAATATACGATATAATAATTATATTGTATACGGATGTATTCACTATCATTATAAAGAAAATTAAAAAATTATCGGATTTAGTGAAAATTTATGGTTTTAAATTACAAAATATGTATTTAACATTTAGAAATCAAGTTAAAGGAACGTTAATAAACTATCTATTCTATTACTACTAATTAAGACTCATAATTCTTGGCGGCGTATTTGTTTGCCTTAATTTCTTGTTTATTATTTGCCTAAATGGTTTAAGTACATAGAAGGAAAAGTGATGATTGATGAAAAAAGAAGACTAAAAGAAAATTATATAGGTCAAAAATTTTGATAAAAAGAATATTCATATGAATCTATACAATAAAAGGTGAGAAAAAATCGAGATACAGTTTAATAACATGGAACGATGAAAGTGGAAAGGTGATTTTTGCAGAAGATAAAAAGAAATCACAGAGAAAAAAATATAGAAGAATATGTTATCATATGATAATTTTTGATGCAGAAGAAGAGAAAGAAGAAAATACGCCACGTTTAGTCGAATGTAAAGGATGCGAAAGAAATATAGGTAAAAAGTTAGATAAAGATGATGGAAAAAAGGAATGTTTAATATATATAGGATTATTAAAAAAAGGAATGAAGAAGGATGGATAAAACCATATGAACAATGAGAGATATAAGAATGAAAAACGAAGTTTTGAAAAATTATATAATAGAAGAGATAAGAATTATAATAAAAAAATCGATATGATTGATGAAATTATAAAAGCCGATCAAGGTTTTATTGATATATTAAGAAAACTATAAGAGAATCTATAAGAGGAGAAAAGGAGTTTATTTGATAATAGCGTGCGTAAAAGGGAAAATAATGATATCTGAAAAAGGAATTAAAATTATAGAATATTTGGTGAGTTGGGTGATAAGAGGTAGTACATATTTTATTGGAAAAAATGAGACAAGATTTAGTGCGAAATTTGAAGTTACGAAAGAGGATGAATTTAAGATTTTATTAAGATGTTTATTAATAGGTATGATTTTAATAGAAAAAAGGTAGCGATGATCTGTTGGGAATTGATGAGAAAGTTAGATGTATAGAAAATTTTATGAAAAATTTAAGTAATAGGAAAAGGATAGACGAGGATTATTTTTTTAGAAATATTGACGATTGAAAAATTTTTACAGGATGAGGATACGAAATTAGATATTTTGGACATTAGAAAATATATTAGAAGAAAAGGGAAAAATGGGAAATTTTTATTGGAGATGAAGAAAAGTAATTTGGAAACATATGAAATAGAGGTGAAAGATGAAGGTTTAACGATAAACGAATTCAATTTATATTGGAAATATGACCTGATAAGCGGCGAATTAAGAGGATGGCATAAGAAATGTATGCATGTTATATGGAAGAATGAACTTCTTAATAGCCGAATAATAGAAGATTTGTTTTATTTCAATTATAAAAATGAATTCGATTGCTGAATTTTATTAGTAATAAAAATAAATTTACTTTCTGGCAGTGTAGTAAAGAAGATACAAAGGAGAGGTCATATAAAATTAAAAATTTGTTAAAGAATTACCGACTTATGAAGTACTATATAAAAGAGAGGTTAATGAAATAATAAATGAAACATGTCCAAGATTCAATAATGAAATAGAAGGTTGGTTTCATATTTGGAGATGCGAAGAAATGAAGCCACGATAGAAGAAATTTTATATGAGACAATCTTTAAGTACGAAGAAAAATTAATATCAGAAGATAAAAAGAAGAATTGCGATTGGAGATACTACGTGATATTAATTTGTGAAATAATGATGCATCAATCAGATATTTTATTAGGATTTAATAGAATATGAGAACTTTTCTTCGATATCTCGTCTACAAGGCTCTAATCGGAGATTTGTGGGATTTTGTTATGGAAAATATAGAGAGAGAATTTGGATTAAAAGATGTGATGAAGTAGCTGAAATAGAGAAAGAGCGAGGTATAAATAGTAAAAATAAAAGAAAAAAGAAAAAAAGAAACGAGGATGATGTTGATAGGGATGTTAATAGAAAATCAAGAAAAATCGAAAAAACAAATGAAAATAGTTTAAACATAAACGAAAAAAATACAGAAAATTCAGTAAAATTAGCAACAAGAGATAGTTTATTAGGGGATGACCAATGATAGACCTTTTAAGAATACTTGGGGAACGAAAGTTAAATTGTAGTTAGAATAATTAGATTATGATTATATAGTTATATATCTAGTATAGTAATTAGATAGAGATTGTTTGTTATAGAGGTAGGATAATATAATATATTTATATTTTCTTCTAGTGTTTGTGTAATAATGTAATTTTTTTTATATATATAAATATGATCATAATTAATAAACGCGTTACTAATTTATTTTTTTAAAAAAAAAAGAAAAAGAAAAAAATAATAAATAATAAATGAGAATCTAAATAAAAAAAAAGAATAGAATAATTTTTTGCGCATTATACGTTTTGTTTAATAACTAGAGGATTTGATGTATGGAGACCAGTTAGAACCTTTTTTAAATGGATTTTTATTATTTATAAATTTTAGAATTTGCGTTTTTAATAAGAATTTATTGCTTTACATTAAAACTTATATTTTTAAGAAATATCACAAAGTTTTTAAGTTTTAACGATCATGATTTGCGTTGCTTTTATATAGATATTTATTAACAAAGTTGGATTTCATTATAAATTTATAAATTAAAAAAAAATTCTCTTATAAAACATTAATAAATATTTAAGGAAATAAGGTTGCCTATAGTAAGTAAACAAAGATTTCGAACAAACTATTCTTAAATACAGTATACAAGTCATTTATTGGACTCTATGTATTGAAACCGTTGGCGTTATCTAAAAAAAAAAATGACTTACATAATTATGTATTCACGTAATGTCTGTCTTTGTAATGACGAAATTAGAACAAAAATGTACATTATAGGATGATCTTTCAGGTGTAAGCACTTATTATATCACATGTTAGACCATCAAACTTAGGTACGATCTCAGTATTTTATTCTTAATTTAATATGGATTAGGAATCAGCGGAGATTATCATTTCCGAACAATCTTACAATTAATAGTGGTCAAAACCTGTTCTTACAACTGACAATCATAAAAATCGGTAGTACAATCGAATTTTATATAAGAAACCATTTGAGCGTTAAAGAAAAAAATAAAAACGGTTTTTTTTTTTTACAAAATGTCGATAACCGAAAAACAAAATAAAAATTTCAATTACGTTGATTGGATAAGAGAAGCAATCGAGAATAATTTTATTACATACTATGATCATAACGAATTTAAAAATATAAAAAAAATTGAAAATAGTAATAATTCAGCCGGAAAAATATTTAAAGCAAACTGGAATAACACTAATACTAATTTGGTCTTGAAAACATCGTACGAATCGGACGTTAAAAAAATTGTAAATGAGGTATTTAAAATTTTAATATATTTCATATAATTAATAATTTCACAAAAAATCTTATTTATCAAAATATATAAATAACAGCTCAAAGCGCAGCAAGAAGTTAATTTTCATGAAAATATTTTACAAATTTATGGAATTTCAAAATTAGACAATCAGTATTCATTAGTGTTAGAGTACGCGGATGGTGGATCATTATATTCTTACTTGAAGAAAAGTTTCACTAAACTTGGATGGGATGATAAATATTGTTTAGCGTTACAACTCGCAAATGCTATAGACTTTATTCATAGTAAAGGTATAATCCACTGTAATCTGGTACGTATTAATTATTTAAAATATTTCTTCTTATCGTTACATGAATCAACGATTATTCATTTGTTTATATTTATTTTTAGCATGCGCAAAATGTACTGGTACATAAAGATATCATTAAGATTGCTGATTTTGGCTTATTTAAAAGGGTGAATGAAATATCAAATTATTCCAATAATGTATTAGATTTTCTTCCTTATTTAGATCCAAAAAACTTTAATGATGCATTTAATATCAAATGTGAAAGTCAACCCCATATAATGAATTTTAAATCAGACATTTATAGTATAGGAGTTCTTTTCTGGTTATTGTCAAGCGGACGTAGACCTTTTTATGATGAAGGTACACAATATGATATAAGTTTAGCCACGGAGATAGTAAATGGAAAAAGAGAAGAGATCATTGAGGGCACGCCTGTTGAATATAGTGATATATATACAGGTACGTATCACAGTGGTATCGGGACATTTCGCCGAAAGCTATTTCGCAGAAAAATAATCATTGGCCTGAGTTATACATAATGCTGTATAGTATTGGCCCTATTTTTCGACAAAACGTCCTTTCGCAAAATGTCCCGTAATCGTATCACAGTGGAATGGGTGGGATGATTTACATGACAAATTAATGATGTAAAATTCTATTTTTAGCGTGTTGGTCAGATGATCTTGATGAAAGACCATCTATTCAAATAGTAGTTTCATATCTTAAATCAATAATTGATGATTATGATTTATCTATATATGACAACTTTTCAAAAATTATGATAGATGACGACTTCAGTTTAAACACGTTTGATTATGTAAAAAATAATTTATTAATACTTAATTTAACTGATTCAACTAATAATGTTGAAAAAATTGTTGATAAATTAATTAACCATTTGATTAGAGTTCATGATGAATTGTGTTATTTTCCTACCGAAACAAGTGAAATCATCAATCAAAATATTCAAGATATTGATAAATTTTTACAAATTAATATTTTCGATTGGCTTATTAGAAATCAAACATCATCAAAATATATTTTTTTTCGTGGCTTTCTTTATTATTATGGAATCATTATTATAGAGAAAGATGAAGATAAAGCATTTAAATTGTTTTTACAAGCATCAAAAGAAAATTATCCTATTGCTCAATTCTATTTAGGAAATTTGTATAAGGATCCTAAAAAAGCCTTTTATTGGTATCAAAAATCGGCAGAAAATGGAAGTAAACTTGCACAATTTTATTTAGGTAAATGTTATGAAAATGGAAATGGTATTGAAAAAGATAATTTTAAAGCATTTAAATGTTATGAAAAAGCAGCAATAAGTGGAAATAAAATTTTACAATTTAATTTAGGTAGATGTTATTTATGTGGTATAGGTATAGAAAAGGATTATGATAAATCAATTGAATGGTTTGAAAAATCAGCTAAACAAGGGTATATTATTACTCAACTTGGACTTGGAATATTATATGAAAATGAGAAAAAAGATTTTGAAAACTCATTTTATTGGACTGAAAGAGCAATAAAAAAAGGAAGAAAATTTGAACAATCTCATATAGGTACTTATTATGATAATTGTTTGAGTGCTCAGAAGGAGGATTTTGAACCATTTGAATTGTTTGAAATATCAGCCAAACAAGGATGTTACAGTGCAATATATATATTAGGACATTTATATTTAAAGGGAATAGGTTCTGAAAAACAATTAAAAGAATCAGTTCATTTGATTGAAAAAGCGGCAATAAAAGGAAATAAACACGCGCAATTATATTTAGGAAGATTTTATGAAGAAGGAATTATTGTTGAGCAAAGTTGTGTTGAAGCATTTAAGTGGTACAAAAATGCAGCGAATGATGGAAATAAATATGCTCAATTAATTTTAGGATTTTATTTTGAAAAAGGAGGGTCTGGATTTGTAGAAAAGGATATAAAAAAAGCGATATGGTGGTATGAAAAGTCAGCTGAACAAGAATATGCTTATGCACAATGTTGTCTAGGATATTTATATGAAAAAGGTGAAGAAATTGATCGAGATTCAAGAAAAGCCATTTATTGGTATAAAAAAGCAGCAGAAAATGGATATGAATCTGCGTATTATCTTTTAGCTAAATTTTATGAAATCGTTGAAAAAAATGAAGCTGAAGCATTTAAACATATTAAATATTATATTGAAAAAGGTTACTTGAAAGGAATGTATGTACTATTAGGATATTATAAAAGAGGAATCGGAACTGATATTGATAAAGAAAAGGCAGCTAATTTATTTAAAATTGCTTCCAAAATAAAAAAACTGACACAATAAGCTATTTTATAATTTAGTACATTCTCGCATTTTCTAGTATTTCAAGAAAATCAATGGATTAAATTGAGATTTTAATTATTATAATTATTATATATAAATTATTATGTATAAATATCAAACAAATAAATGAATATTATCCGGTATTTTATAATTGATGATAGTCAAAATATCATGAGTATCAGGTAAAGTTTAAAAAAAGTATAATGGTCGCACCAGAAAAATCACATTTGGCACTTCGAGCCAAATAACTATTAAATCTTGAATAAAATTATAAATTGTGATAGTGTATTAAACGTTATATAAATGTCTGAAAATATTGAATAATTTTGAAAAAACTTACAGAATTTATGAGAAACAAGTTCTTAATCAAGAATTCTGATCATGTCCTGATTGTAATAAATCAAATACTGTACATATTAGGATTGGTGCCAAAATTGTAATTCCAAACGACTTCGAAAGGTAAGGTATTAGAAAAATGGGCTTGCGGAAATAAATTTATAGATAAATTTATACAAAAGCTCAATTAAAAGCTAGAAATCAGAAGAAAATTATAGGATGGTTTCCATGCAACAATTTAAGAAATATATATTACCTTGCCTTAAGGCTATTTGGTTGGGTTCTTTGAAATCATGAAGTACAATAAATAAATACTTATCAAAAGTAGGAATGCCAGAGATCATTTCCCGTGTTATAATACTCAATATATCCTTAAATGTTTGTCAAGGATTAAGAACGAAAATTAGGAAGCATTGAAATTTATGAAGTCGTGGAGAATAATTACTTGGAATTAATAAAAAGATGTGGGATTCTGATCTTGTTAAAAGACCAACTGCATAATGAAATGTTATAGACTCTTTTACCGGGTAAAATAATAAATCTGTTTAAAAGACAATTTATTTTTAATAAAAAAATAATTTGTTAATAATTTAATAAATACTATCTAATTCCTCTTTTATTACGTGAAATGAAATTTTAAACGAAAATCATCTGTTGTCATCACTAAATTTTCAGGCTGACCAGCAACTGTTATTGGACATATATCCACTAACTGTCTATTGACTGACCCTCCACAGATTGGACGTTATATTATTATGTGGATGTTTAGTGAATATTACTAATTAAAATTATATTTAATATTTGTATACAATATTATTGTATATAATATTAAATTAAACTTTATCTGGACTTTTGATTGATAAATTGTTGTATAATAAAAATTTCTTAATAATCTTAATAATAAATAAATATTTTATTTGAAATAAGTAAATTTATAGCACCTTTATACAAATAAAAAAAATTCCTATCTGATACTACTAGACAATTAATCAATTTCATTTACAAAATCACTTATGCGAATCACTAAGCTATTATAACTTTGTACTTTAATATTATACGATTCAAATTCCTTTACTTCATCTTTTAATGAAAACAATTCCTTACTCTTATAACTAGAATTAAATAAAGCAGCTTCAAAAGAAGAATCATTAATTGCCAAATAATTTGCTCTTTTCTTTTTCATAATATATTGTTTTATAGGGGGTAAAATATCTTGACCTTCATTGTTATAGATCAAAAATTTCTTAATAAAAGTATCTTGAGAATTTTTTAGAAATATTTCGAAATCATTTGCATTAATGTGATAAAGACTTAAACATAAATATTCTAATTTAGTAGGAAGGATTTGTCCTAAATTTTGTAATACGATTGAACTACATTCAGTTCCAGTATTATCATACCATATATAAATTGAAAGATAATTAAGATTTTGTTTAATATTTTCAATTAAATTTAATACTTGATAAGTAATCTGACTTTCAAACCCATAAAAATCAAGAAATTTGATATTTTTACAATATTTTATAAATAATTCTAATAATTGTTGTTTTAATACTAGTGATAGATTAAAATTAGAACTAAACCCAACATTTTCTAAATAATCACCAGATTTTTGTAATAATAATTGGAATGATTCAATTTGTGATATTTCACTTATAAATAAAGATTTCAATTTAAATGGTTTAGTTAAATTAATAATTTGTTGAGTAAAACTAGTATTTAAAGAAGAACAATGAAAGATATGAATAGATTCTAAAACATTTAATTGTTCAAATACTTTACCAAGATTGATTATTCCTTTAAAATTGACATAATAGAAAATGATTGTATTTAAGGTATTTGAACAATTATAATCTTTTGATAATAATAATGATTGATATGAAGATAAATAATTATCACCTATTAAAATTTTCTTAAGATTTTGATGTGAATGTATTAGTGGTAATATACGATTTTTAATTACCGTATTTTCATTATAATTACTTATATAAAGTTTCAAATATTTAATATTATGAATAAAATTTGTACTTTGTAAAATTGATTCAAGAATCTTATCGAAACATGTATTATAATAAGTACTTGAGATCTCGATTTCAAGGGTATGCAAATTTACTTCATTTTCAATGAATATTGTAAATAGTAATACACACATATTAATCAACCTTTTAAAATCGGATAAATATAATCTACTTTCGGGATTTGAAGTTCTAATAGCAGTTTCATACCTCTCAACAGAAGAAATAAAATTATATATATTCAAATATTTTAAAAACCTAGGATAATTGAATAGTGTATTTGATGGTAATGAATTATCAATAACGTTATTTAACTTTATTTTTAAATTATCATTTAAATTATGTAGGTAAATTCCAATAAAATTATAATTTCCGGTACGAAAAGAAAAAGGATTTTCCCATAATAATGGAATTGCTAGACGACACCATAATCTGTTAACTAAAATGCATGAATGTAAAGTTGAGAAATCATTTTGAAAACATTTTATAACTTCATATGTTAATTCAGGTAAATCTCCTGAAAATATTTTTGAACACGACATGTTACAATTGAAAGTTGAAAAGGGAGAGGTATCAAATTTTATTATTATGTTGAACTGGGTAAATTATATCGATCTTCGGAGTGAAGATTCCGATATTGTCGCACAACACGTCAATTAACTGTGTGTAACATAATTAGGCGTAATGAACGCTAATTTTATATTCCGAGTACTTTCTTTAATCGGTCAAGATTGACTCGTCTCAAAGTATGACAACTGCAGTCAGATGCTGCGTATACTAAATTTATCGACACATGATTCTATATTACGTAGTGTAAATTAATTAGTTATATTAATTTGAAATTAAAATCTGAATTTGATATTAGGTCTAATATAAAAGCTTATGAAAGTATAATTAAAAGCTAATCAAATGATGGTCATTCTGGTCTGTATATTAATATTGCTATTGTACGGGTATCGTTGCTTGACAAGTGGACTTTGTGCCACATCATATCATTAACAAGCACGCCCGTGCAATAACCTATAATTATTATATCACTTAATTAGAATAACGTATTCGCATTTGTTCAAAGATTTTGATTTGATAAATTGTCATGAATAATAATAATTTTTATATACGGAATGTATAAATTCCATATACTTTCCATATCAATTTCTTTCGAGACAAGGACTCAGCAAACGAACCGAAACTCTTTATTTTTCATTGACAGAGAATCGATTTATTTGCAAATATATTTTACAAAGTGGTGTGCTTATTTAACAATCTTAATGGTTAATAAAGACGAAAGCCATTAAAATTAACTTATAAAAAAGCCTTAATGATGGAATTCTATGAATATTTGCATAATTTTACAGTTTCAAAGGATTATTATTTTCCGACCAATTAAACTATATGCAATTGACTGAATTGAGTTTCACTGGAATTTTTTTTCCAACACCGTGCGTAATTATAATATAATATAGTAATCACTAGTTAGTAACTATTGTCCTTTTTTTCCGACTTGCTTGTTCAATTAAGCATTCCTAATAAAACGGTTTGATTAATTTTTGACAATACTGAAATTTTTTTTTTTTTTTTTTTTGTCGTTACTAATCACTATCTTGTAATTTTTTTTTCTTTTTTGAAATGTTTGAAATGTCCAACGCCTCGTTTCATTAAACTACTCAGATATTTAACTTTTAATTCTTCATAATACTATGGAAATTTTATGAAATTCTTCGATTGTGAAGCGTCTACTTCATCAGTTGTCACCATCATAATCAATATTAATTTATATTTATAGTTCTTTCAAGGCGATATTTAATTCATGAAGTTCGGCATGCGTGTCAATAAACCGATTTTAGGACTTTTTTAATTTTACAAACTTTTTGCGTGTCAATTAAAAAAAAAAGAAAATTGGTAGATTTACTCATCCCGTTTAGGTTTTATAAGACAGCCATTTGTTATATGTTAGTTAAAAGGAAATTAGTTTGGTTTTAATTAATTTAAATTTTTTTTAAAAACAGTAGAATTACTCAAAATATAGAAATAAAAGTTATAACAATACTATGTTACAGTAGAATATGGAACTTTATCGTAAATTTTTTTATTCTAATATTATTTGGTCAAATTAAATTAATGGGGTTAAATCCAATCAGATTTAAGCGTATACGTATCATATCAACCTAAATTTACTATGCCCAAATTATATAAGAATGGTAGCACATCATTAATTAATGAACTCTGGCGATATAAAGGGCTAACGAAAAAAAAATATATCTGATATATATCCATATTTTATTTTTTTATTATTTACTATGTCTGAAAATGTGAGTTTCCGGCAATTCAAATCAAAGAAACTATCTTTTTAAAAAAGCATGTTGAATGTACAATATACAAAAACCTTAATATTCAAAGAAATTAGCAGGAGGAATTAGAAATAATATTTAGCAGAATATACTTTTAATCTCAAAAATACACTATGAAAAATATAGTTCATTATGGTAATTATAGGATATTTAATATTTTTATTTCTTATTCTAACATTAAATTTATTTTTATAATTTTATTTAAAATTTTATTTTAGCTGCTTTTTACAATTTCAGACATGGTATAGGTATTTATTATTTTAAATATTTTCTTACTTGATTCTATTAATATGCAAGTCAATAAATTAATTGCCTTTTAAATTTTTTAATTTTTTTTTTTTAAAAAAAAAGAGATTTTGTAGCGCCCGGTGATTCTTTTCGAAAAGATATTTGCAAAAGAAATTTTTTAAGAAACATACTTGGGAAGATTGATATAAAAATCATTAATTTGCTCGTATCGACGTGCCTTATACGTGCATCATGATTATTTGGTAATTTATTCGTTTTATTAACAATTTTAATGTTTTTTTATAAGAATATAATTTATAATAACAAAATTATTTTATATTATTTTATTATTAGCATTATGCGACATAATTATTCCATCAAAACATACTATCAAATTACCTATGGTCGAATTTTTTCGATATAGTTCTATATTGATCAAAAAATACTATACTCTTATATGAAAAGAGTAACGTCTATAATGTTGGCTTACTTTTATAAGAAACATCAAGTGGTTAATCACTATTTTATATAAATGGTAACAATAAGATACGTGAAATAATTGGTTATATATCACTTATCGTTTATGTGGTAAATATAGTTTATATGATTTTTCCAATTTTAATTTTTATTTAATTTTAAAATCTCATTCATTGATACATTTTTATTTAGTACGTTTGGGACGTTGAACCGTATGAATCATGTAATACAGAAATTGTTATCAAATAATTCAAGTTTCCGTCAAATATTGATAAGATCTTTTATCTTAAAATCATAATATTTGATAAAATGGATGCCACATCGATCAAATATACGATATTTGTTACTAGAATATGCGATTTGCCGGGGACTCCGTCCCCAAACATAACATTTATAATTAAAAAAATTTTTTGATATAAATAAATTGAATTGTATGTAAAATATTACTGAATAATAAAATTTTTAT